>BHFT01056515.1:0-45749 GCA_004320025.1 Laticauda laticaudata
GATGTCTGCAGTGTATGTCCTATGAGGATGTCAAAAAAGGACACATGCAGAAAATCTATATTTCCTATTAAAAAAAGGGAGGGAACTCACTCTGGATCTTCACTTTCAGTTCCAGCAGTCGTCCTGCTGTGCAGAGCCTCTTTCAGCCTTCATTTTTTCTGCTCTTGCTCTTCCACAGCATTCCATCATCCCACCATGGATCGTCACACACTCCTTTGGTAGCCACCAGTTGTTCTTTACAACAGTTGCCAAAATGTATCTACAGGCTTTTTCACCTGTTTCACGCAAAGAAAGATGGAGGCGCCAAGACTCTGGTCCGAAGAGGATGCGAGATAGAGCCGAGTACAGACTGTATAAGCAGAGCTGATGGTGGAGCTGAGGATACGGAAGGAACCCTTCGTGATTTCCAGAACTTCATTGAGGATTGCCGCCAGCCATTGTTTTGAAAACTAAAGTTCGTGGACCGGCTGATACAGGGTGACCAAGCAGAGCACCAAACTTTCCGGCCCAGGCCTGACCCTGGGCTCAAGGTGGCTACTCACTCTGCGGCCAACCTGGCCTCAGGACCACCGTATCAGGAGCATGCATATGGCTGGAAGGTGCCACACAACACCTTATTCATCATTGTGGTCAGAGAATGTGGTGGCAGGCCATTCATTGATTAAGATATACTCTGGAATGGAGCTCCTTCCAGTGCCCCTCCACTGAATAGAAAGGCTGGAAGGAAAAAGTTGCAGAGGCCAATGGTATCCAGTAAGTTGGAACTTCTCCAGCCACACCGTTGGAGCCATGACGATGGCAAGCAACGTGGCCTGCCAAAGCTCCAGCCAAGTCTTATCTTACAAATAGGGGTCCCACTTATCACAACTACAAGGACTTCTTTCGGCATCATCCTCTCTCGCCTATTGGTTCGATGCTGACTACAAGTTCATTGGTTAAATCGATGCTTCATGCATACAAGGTCGAGCTTCAGATTGCTCCAGGTATACCACGCCAGTCACCTGAAGGAGGGGCTGGAAACGCAACCTCATCATTTGTTATTTCCCAGATCGCAGACCCCCTGTGCCCAAACCAACATCAACAAAGATTGTGCCCTATTTTCATCGTGAGGAGGATGGACGCCTTTCTCCCTCCAGAACTACCTCTATAAGCCCTATCACTTCCAGATGCCTCACCCGTGAAGATGAGGGATTTTCATACTTACCAGGCTGGTCCAGGGCAATGGCGGGTGGTGGTAGAACGCCTGGCATTCCTGCCAAACAGGTTCCATGTATACCTTCTCCACCACCATTCAGCATCGCCCATCAGACCGGCTGAGGATGTGGTAAGCTGTGGCTGCATCCTGCCACAATTTCTATGGCCGGCCACCGCGACTCCAGTGTTTTGGCTAGAAACAGGCTCTGACCTCCAACAGGCAAGTGGGACATGGGAGCCGGTTTTGCATATGGCAGCAAGGGCGAAACTTGATTAGACCAGCTGGGATGTGCAAGGCCCCAAACATGATGCTTTACATGAGGATAAAGAAGCAGCTGGCAACCTCTCTGATAACCACTGGTGCAACTCCCCAGGCTGGCAAGCAGGTTGGAGTGGCTGAAGTACAGTTGATGTTTAGATGCTGTTAATGGATGCTTCCTTCAGCCTGTTTCTCATCACCACTGATGAGGTTGGGCCATGATATGTTGAATGGCCCTACATATTTGGAACCAGGGCATTTAATTAAAAGAGTTGGTTTTAATGTTGAAATGTGTTGGATCAATGATTATCATTTGTTATTGATAATCAAGGGCCAAAAGGTTGTTGGCCACCTGGTGGGATGTTGGGACCATCTTAGTCTCCGATTAATGCTTGCCAACTGGAGTTTATCTATCCCACAAGCTATTACCCGATTTCCCACAGCTATTACCCATCCTCATCAGGTATTCCTAAAACCTATCCCAGTAGCTATTACTCCATCCCAACAGGATCCTAACCCATTCCTCTCAGCTTATTACCCATCCCAAAAGGTAATTACCTGCCCTATCCCACAGCTATGTACCCCATCCCAAAGGGTATTCCCTGCCCATTTCCACTTGCTACTTAAAATCCATCCACAAGCATGCAAAGGCTTAAACATTTCTACAAGTTTCCACCATAGACTTTATTGACTAAAAGAACTGAAGCAAGGTGTGTTGAAGCAAAGATGAATCTTGTATTAAGTAACATAATTGTAAAACTGCAATAATAACCAAGTTGTCCCAAAGCAAAGATAACAGTCTCATGGTGAGGCAACCCAGTCTGTGGCACTCTTCTCAGTCACTCTGAGGCCATGCCCATAGTTTCTCAAGGGTGAAGGGTCCAAGTGCTGTGGAGTGGCTGCTGCTGGAGTTGCTGGTCTGTGAGGCGCCAATTGGGGTGCCTGGCCCTAGTAGAGGACAAATCAGAGGACTGGTGATATGCGTAGGGAATTCTCAGAGAGCTGCTCAGTCCTGTGATGTTGAGAGCCCCTAGCGGTTGGTCAGTCCAAAGGGACGATGACAGATGTTTCTGAGGCCATGGCTGCTTTGTGGGGTGGAGGAAGGAGGACGTGTTAGTGGGGATTCTGTCTGCAGGTGAGCGAGGACGAGCTTTGTGGCAATCGTGGCATCTTCATGGTGTCGGTGGGCATCGAGGAGGCACGTTGTGCATTCGAGGTTACTGTGGTGCCTGGACTGGAAAGGGCGCCTGGTGCGTGCTGGACTTTCCTGTGGAGCCGAAGCCTTGCGTCGTGGAGGGCCGTGGAAAGCCTATGGAAGGGCAGTGAACATCACCCTAAAGGTGGATGGAGCTAGGACCTGGAAACTGGTCATTCTGGGAGCAGGTTCAGCTAGTCTGGAGGGTTGTGAGAAGGGAGCCGGTGATCCTGTCCTTGATTACAAACCTGGTGCCTGTTGATAATCGGACATGTCTCAGAGTCGGTCGTTATGTAGGGGTGAGGAAAGGTTTTGTGTTGGGAGGGATTTGGTATTGTCGTGGTTGTTACCAGCTGAGAAGAGGAGATCTACGCTGCTTCTGATGGTGTCCCTGATTCTCCAGCAGGACTAGTATAATCGTGTGCTCTGGCCCCTCCGTATGGCTCTTCTGCCTTTTCTTTGGGGTGCTGAGCTGGGGGTGGATGTGGTTGTCCTCTGGTGGAATGTGCTCCTCTTCCTTTGCTACCACTGCGTTCAGGGTCCTTCCACGCGGCTCCGCCCATGTGGAGTGCAGCTATCGGGGGGTCTTCCATCGTGGCACTGCTCCACCAAGGGATAACCTGCCTGGACATAGGATAGCTGGACTCTTGTCCAGAAGAGGACTGGCTCTCTGCGGGGCTTGCGCTAGAGAGCAGGTTTTCAGGAAGGGGCTGCTCCTCGGTGTGGATCTCATCCCTCCTGAAGAAGCTGGCACTTGAATCATCACGTAGGTCTCTTCGGTCCGTCAGCTTTTCGACCGTGCGCCGGCCAGATTTCTTGAGGTGCAGCTTCCCATGTAATCAGTGTGCATGTGCTTCCACCAGTGCCAAAAGAGCACCTCTGGAGTGTTAGCCAGCTCTCCGCCTTTCTCTCGTTCAAGCAGCCTGCTTCCTTTTTGGTGTTCGATAGATGCCTGTGTCCCTTCCGCCATTAAGATTACTTTGTGCCTCCCTCAGCCAGTCCGGCACCTTCATCCTCATGTTCCTCTGCGATCGGATGTATTGCCTTCTGTTCCCTTCTTGTGTATGCCGCTTCCTCCCTTCTGCAAGGCCATCTGGGTTCTCATTCAGAGGGGCTTTGATGTTGTAGGGGCTGCTCCACCCACGCAACCTAAACCACCACCAAGCAAACAACAGAGCAGCCAGCAACAGGTAGCAGGCAAAAGCAGACCGCAGCAAGCATGACCCAGCAGCACCAGTGAATCAGCTATACAGCATGAGGTAAGCACCACAAGGACCAGCAGGAAACCAGGATGCAGCAAGCAGCAGATACGTAAGCACTCAGCTAGCACCAGGCTCAGACCAGCAGGACTAGGCGAGCACCAGCCAGACCAGGAGCACCTAGTTGAGCCACCTGGAGCAGGGATCCAGCAGCCAAGTGCCAGCACCAGTTAAGCACCAGCAACTAGGAAAGCTAGCATCACATGCAGAGTAAGGCTTCACACCTCACTCTCGCAGATGTGCCCAGCACCAGGAGCAGCGCCAGCAGAGTAAGCACCAGCAGAAGCCCCAAGCACTCCAGGAAGCAGCAACCAGGCAATGTATACACCAGCAGAGCATTAGCACCAGGCACCAGGTAGCAGCTTATCAGCAGTCCCGACGAGAGAGCTTCCAGCAACTCCAGCAAGAGTCAGCCCCAGCAAGGTCAGACGAGCCCCATCGAGTCAGATAACAGCATCGCTAGGTAGGCGCCAGGGTGGATATGGTGGGTCCCTGTCCTTTTTGCCAGGGCTGGCAGAAGGCTTCTCATCTTTTTGCCGGATGGTTAGTTGGCTGGCTGGAGCATGTGTTCTGGCAGCAGGTCTTTTCTCGTGAAATGGGTGAATCCTGCTTGGCAAAGCTGCTTCCCTTATAAGTCCGCTCGGGACTGAGGCAAGGGCTTCCCTCCGTTCCGCTACTTCCAGCACAGCTGTAAGCGAGTGGTGGCATTCCGCGTTAGGCATCTGCGTAAGGCATTCGTAGGCTTCCGCCCTTGCATGTCCGCTTCATGCCGCTCGGCAATCTGTTCCTTTCCTCTTCGCATTTGCCCGTGTTACCGCTGTCGCGATGTTGCTGCCCCCGGATAGCCACACCGACGAGTGTGCCTGTCCTGACGGATCCGCTCTCTGATCCGCTTAGTCTTCCGTTGTGCAAGCATCTGCTTCATACATTCCTTGGCCTTACATCCTCCCGTCTGTCCGTTCCTTTCCGTTGTCTGTAACCCGGCTTTCGTTGCTTATGGCAATATGTCGGGCACTTTTTAGAGCATGATAAGCAATGGGAATTGAACATTTTCTCGTGCTGCGTGCGTCCGTCCTTTTTACATACGTTTTGCATCCGTCGGCCTATGTGACAGGCCCTTTCCTTGCAACATAGAGAATGAAATATATTTTTAATGCTTTCCTATAGCTTCACAAATATTTTGCTTTGTGATATTTTGAAGGATCCAGTTTATTATTTTGATCACATGGTTCTCAAGGCTCCTGAGATGACACTCTTCTCTTCCTTTTTTGGGGGGGGGAATAAGGCATAAATACCCAGATTCCTAGAATGAGGTTCTCAATGTTATCTCAGCCATGAGAACAAAATGTTGCTGAGGTAGAGCTTGTATGGATTAAAAACCCCATACTGGGACTGAAATGTTTCACAGAACAAGAGGGACAATTTGTTACTTCCTTTTCAAAGGATTTGAAAATATCTTTGCTATGTCCACAAATATTACCTCACCCAACAATGGTTTTGAAATTTTCAATTTTCAAATCTAACTTTTATTGCTTTATTTGTGAGAAAGCCACCTTTGAACACTGTGGGTTATGTCTTGTCCAGATGAAATGATTCTCCATTTCTGATTCATGGAGGTTTTGCAAAAAATCAGCTCCCTGACTTGCAGCAACTCTCTAGAGCAGGAGTGTCAGATTCACATCGTCATAGCGGCATCACATGACGTATCTGGACTTTTTGCCCCTTTGCTAAAATCGGGTGGGGGTGTGGCCAGCACATGACGCACAGGCCCACAGGAGTTTGACAGCCCTGCTCTAGTTACAACATGGCAGTGCTGTAGAATGAAAATCAGATCTCTTGCAGATACTTAGCTGGCTTTCAAAATAAAGCCATATTGGTCTAGTGCTTCGAACTAGAAACCGGAAGACTGTCTATTCTAGTTTTACCTTAGGCATGAGAGTTGACTGGGTGACTTTGATGTTTGATGTGTCAGTATCTCAACCAATCCACCTCTCAGGGTTGTAGGTGGGGGGAAAATAGGAAGAAGAAAGAATATTAGGTATGGTTGCTGTCTTCAATTATTTTATAAAAGGTGAGATCTTTTTTTTTTTAAGTTCAACATACAGATGTGTTCTCTTCCTGCTTTCTCAGATACAAATCCTCTTAATGCCGCTGCCACATTGGTAGTTTAGCATAGAATATAATTTCACATTACCACTGAAAATGCACAATGTCAGCAAATAAGGAGACTTTGTAGAAAGTAATCTATATCTTCTAAATAACTGTCAATTGTAGTCAAATCTCCTGCAAAGAATAGATTGCAGTTTTTAAGAAGTCTCTACCAATTCACAGAACTCCTTTCTAAAAAAAAAAAAACCTGTTATTTCCTGTATAACAGGAACAGTATAAGCTGAAACTTCAGCATATATATAACAGTATAAGCTGAAACTTCAGAAAGTTACTGAGCTCTCCCATTTAATTTTGATAGCTTAAATTTCAGTTAATGACAACTGAATAATTTTCACAAAAAGGTATTTGTGACTCTTAAAGAACAGCTCAAACTGAGGAGTTCTTGGAAACAAACTTTTTAATTACCATGAATCAATCAGGTCAAAATATCTCTATTTCTGAAACCTTTTGGACTAGTCGCAGAAATCTCAGCCACCAATGGCCATTCTGAAGAGAAATTCTGAGAATTTTACTTCAGTGCATATGGGGATTCCCAAGTTAGAAAAACCTACTCACTTCTGTTTTGGGTTTTTTTTAAAGAAATGTTTTTCAGCCATTTTGGCATTGTAACCCACCCTCTGCAGAAAGACAGGCTCAGAAAAGAAGCTGCATGATACATACCCACTCCAGTCTTCTTTTCACTTTTATGCCAAGGAGTCATTCCTAGGGAGTCCAGCAATAAGCCGTGATTCAGGATGCTTGGGATGGACTGTTCCGATTATTACAAATGAATCTGAAGGTAATTGCTGAAAAACAGCAGGTTTGGTCTGGCTGGCTTTCCCTGTTCTTCTTCTTCCTTCCTCTTTTTGTCTGCGCATTCTCCCCCAGTGTAAGTTTCTTACACTAAATGAAAGTGATACTTAGGCAGGCATGCCTTGCTTGACAGAAGAGAGGGGAGGAAGAGTCATGTTCTAGTCTAAGCAAATCACGCAGCATTACAGCACATACAAAACCTATCAGAGCTCAATTCCTCAATCAATCATTTGGGGTCATCAAATTAATTTTATCTGGAAATGGCAGATCTATCAAAATATACTTTGGCAGTCATCTTGTTTTAAAGATATAATTTAACAATATAGAAGTTGCAATGTAAAGCTCACACAGAGATGCTTCCTCTTTCACAGAAATTGTACAGCTTCAGCTAAATTTTCCATATATTTGACAAATTGCAAGGACTATGGAAAAATTCTCCATGGATTGTTTTACTGTTAAGTGGTTGTGACTTAATTTTGTACCAATATACCTGAATCAACATGATCAATAGGTATTATGGATTGCAGCACAAATTCAGCCCAAGTATATCTTCTCTCAGAAATAGTTGTTATAATTAAAGAGCCAAAGAGAAGCTGTGTGGTCACAATAAAATTGGATTCATATAAACCCAGCTACTCTGAAATTAAGATTCTTTTGATAAATAGCAAAGTCTTGCAACATGCTAAGACATGGTTTTGGATAATGCATGAACTGACATTATAGGTTAAATAGCTTAGCAATATCAAAGACTTATATACAGCTTCACAATACTTTTACAGCTCTCTAAGCAGTTTAGAGAGTCAGCATATTGCCCCAACAATCTGGGTCCTCATTTACTGACCTGGGAAAGCTGAATCAACCCTGAGCCAATGAAAATCAAACTGCCAAACTGCAGGCAGCCAGCAGTCGAAAGTAATCTGTACTACTGCTTTCCAACCACTGTGCTGGTGATACATGTGTGCAGGAGTGCATGGATGGCTCTTGTGACAGGGTTGGTTGATGCCTGATGTCCCATGGGGTGCAATTGGTTATCAGGGTATGACTCTGGTGCAGCAGGTGGCTGCTGTCACTTACACGAGACTATTGTAGTGCTCACATGGCCAATTGCTGAATACATGAGAGGCTGTAGGAGCATGTCACAAATGCAGCATGGCTGTATTGTCGCCTGTTGGCCGTCAGCTCTTCCAGCAGCCAAACCAAATGAGGCAGTGACGTGGGGGTCAGGGCCAGCATCAAGGCAACTTGAGAGCTCCAGAGAGGGAATAGAGCTGTCAGAGATAGAGGTAGAGCCTGAGCTCTCATCAGCCCTCAGATGGAGTCAACAACCCCCAGGTCTGGAAGTGGCTGATGAGAAAAAGGACAAACAGCTGGGTCCAGTCCCTGTTGTATGGATGCACAGAAGGCAGAGAGCAGTGGAAATCTATGGCCCAATCCTTGGGACAGAACCACCGCTGCTAGTGAAGCTCCACCTAGCTCTGGTGATAAAAGGCAGGGGTGGAGATGAATAGGTGTGGCAGACAGCTATTCATCTCCCTGCTGTTAGACTGCTGTGACACTTTTTGCCAGGGCTGCTGGAACTCCTTATAAATGAACCATTTATTTAACTAGAGGGTTTGTCCTGTTGGGGAGCCAGGTCAAAACAGGCTGCTGCTGGATATTAAGTGGCAGTCAGGGCATGGCACAAGCACAGTGCATCCAGGGGTGGCTGCTGCTAGGTAGGGTATGACATGCAAGGGGGTGCCATAAGGGAGTGCAAGGCATGTCATAGCCAGACACCTTGGGCAGAAAAGCTGCTGGAGTGACTTACCAGAGCAACTTGAGAGCTTGCCTGCTGCTTCTGCATTGACTCAGCTTATGGAATGCCCACAGGGAAGGTTGCAGATGGTGATAATGCGATGCTGCAATTGTCTTAAATGCAAGCCAGTTGCAGTGTCTAAATTGTGATCATGTGTCCAGAAGGCTGCTGGAACTTCAGAGAGGTTCATAAATATGATTGTTAAGCACCAGCGTAATTTTGAATGGTCTCTGAACAAATGCTTGTTAACCGAATGCTATCTCTACTTTCTTCCCATACTCCAATGGATTGCTTGCAAACCTTTTACAGGTGTGTGTGTACTTCACTTCGGAGATAACTGTTTTAAGGAAGGAAAAGATATAAATCTACAGCAGCTCTTTACTAAACAGCAATAGCACTTAGATCTAAATACCACTTTACAGTGCTTTACAGCCCTCTCTAAGCGGTTTACAGTCAGCATATTGCCCCCAACAATTTGGGCCCTTATTTTACCCACCTCGGAAGAATGGAAGGCCGAGTCAACCTTGATAACTAAATCTTTTGGTACTAGTGATCAATAAGTTTGAAGGTGCAAAAATCAAGTGTAAAAATTGAATGGGAATATCAAAAAGCCCAGATGGTGACGTGATTAGGCTGTGACATTGTTTCCATTACATGAATATATACTCTACATTCATTGTGGAGTATCTTTGACTTGTAGATATGCTCACAGGTATGTCATCTTCACCTTGATTGGCTATCTCAATTTGGTATAAACAATGTATACAAAAACCATACAAATTAGAAAGAAATCACAGCTCCTTCCTCAGCTCCACAGACACCCAATTCCTTATTCATCACTTGGCATTACTTGGTATAAGGTTTTTCTGAGGCAACTAAATTAAAATCTCTAGGCTTTCCCCCTTCTCTATCCTTCCAAGTTAATAGATGCTTAGCTAGCTTTTTGATGCCCTCAAGGGACATCTAGGTTTTATTTATGTTGTTTCCTGCCTTGCCAGGCTCAGCCCTTGCATCTTATCTGCATATGGCAAGGTAGGAGGAGCTCCACTCTGATTTTACAGCATCAACCAGCTTTCATTCAAAATGAATCATTTCTTTAAATAATTATACAATTCAAAGTTATAAAATTAAACATGTTTCAATTTGACATCAAGGTATATGAATTCTCTTTTCAATAGAAAACTACAATTTTGCTGAGGAAGAAGCAATCAGAAAAATGTAATGCATAACACTCTGACATTTTATATAATATTTATTACAAATGAATAAAACCATTTGAAAATTTTATTTAAATACATACATACAAGTAGAGCAAAAATAATGCTAGGTTACAGTCTCATTACCATATATTACATCCATTTATTTATATCTAGCCTTCCATGTTCACTCGGGATTCAGATAAAAAGAATGGGTGATATGCTAGTATGAATATACTGCTGGTAAGGAGCATACTTATTTTTTTGTTATAGATTTGCAGTTTTCAAAATGTATTACATGAGATTTACAACTGAAATACTAACTTCAAACTGTTCAGGTATTACGTTCAGCCGATATTATTAAAAAGCACTGAACAAAATAATTTATCATCATTTATTCTGCAACCTGTTTTGCCCAATCAGGAACTCTCTAGACGAATTGGACTAGAATTTTTATCATGCCTCATCAATACAACTATTGGTCATACTGACCAGAGATGGTGAGAGTCACAGTCCACATATCTGGAACCTTGAAGATTGGAGCAGGCTATTTCAGATGCATTTGAAAGGACCCACAAAGTGACAAAAACATTCATTGTTGAGTGCATTGATTTTCAAGATTTTGCTTGGAAGATACATATGTTATGGGATAAACATTCTTTTTGGTTTTTTTCTTGTGCTTGGCTATATCTTCAGCTGCACCAAGATGATTTTCTTCAATCTTTAAACCAGGGTCAGAGGTTAACCTACAGTTAAAGCAACCATTCGAGTTTCACATTAAATATAAACATTAACCTGACTTCAAACTACATTAAGCATGCCATTAGTTCCTACTTCCCATATTACCTTGCTTTTGAATGCTATTCTTAATTCATATCAAAAAAGGAAAAAGTAGATAGAAAAAAGCAAACACGTAAATATTAAAAACAAAGCAAACTATTTAGCAAATAAATTACATTACATACAGATATAGTTGGAAACTTAATAGTAAACCAGATTTATCAGCTGATGTTTCATATCAGATTCAGATCTGATGGATAAATCTGAGATCTGTTTGAACTGAGCTAGTATAAAAAGTACATCAAAATTTAAACTTATACTGTTTCAAACAAGATATCAAAATAATCTGTTGCATAAGTTAAGCTACTTTTTGAACAACCATGCAACTTTTAACACAAGAACTAAATAGGTTAGAAAATGGCAAATAGTTATCACTGTGTGTGTGAGAAGGAGGTGCAATTTATTGATGTATTATTAAATAATTATGGATATGCAGGAATGATATGCAATATTACTATTTATAAATGACTGTGGATATAGTTCTTAACATTGTTCTAAATCTAAAGTTATTAATATCAAGTTAAATTATGTCTCCAAATTTTGGAAGTTATGGTTGCACTGGCTAGGTGTTGCTAAAAAAATCACTGGAAAAATAGTAATATGCCTGATATATAAAGGATTGAATTAAATAGATCTGTGAATTGTTCATTTTTGACAAGTTCATCACTAATCAAAATGAGGAAAAGAGAAGTTTATTAAGAAAATTGACATTAAAAATATTCAAAAATACAGATAGATACAAAAAATACCGATAAAAGTCACCCCTACAGTAAAGCCCAATCTGATCTAGGTAGCAATATTCTGTCCTCTTTGAGGTGGCTTTTAAAATGAAGAGTGCAGTTTTATACTGATGGGTATAAGGTTTGTATAGGTTTGTTCCCTGCAATAGTTAAGACTGTTCTTAGCCTTTTTAAAAATATTCTTTAGTTTTTAAATAAGGGTTTACATAAACATCCCTTTCTCGTGAATATAATTTGCCATCAACAAGGTGTCCTATGTCTTCAATGGCTGATGCTCCACATATACAGTTTTTCTTCAGTTGACACTCCATTAAACTTTCAATGTCCTACCACGGAGTCCAGTTGTTCAAAACAAGCTCTTGAAAAAATTGTTCTGGGATGTTGAAGCATGTAAGTAGTTAAATATTTTTCTAATTGGAAGGTTGATTTGTGCTGAGCCAGCCACTGCAGACACATGTAAATGCATTATATATTTTGCAATAATGGAAAATCATTGATTTTTTGTAAAGTTCTTCATTTTAATTTAGTCAACTGTTGAAATATGACATTTAATATCATATATATATATATATATATAATGATATATATATGTGTGTGTGTGTGTGTGTATGCTGCTCAGCTTCCTTCGGGTATTATCCCATGTCATTGTAGTTGTGCTTTTAAAGTTGTAGCAACGTTTCGGCAGAATCTCATCTGCCATCATCAGGCTTCTGTACTGAGTCCGTATGTGGGTCAGGCTATCACAGCCGTTAGTTTTAAATTTGAGTTGTAAACTCAAGTTGAGTTGTAAAGTTGTCAACGTTGCTACAACTTTAAAAGCACAACTACAATAACATGGGATAATACCCGAAGGAAGCTGAACAGCATACATGTAAGTATCCACAAAAACTTAGGAAAACATAGATAGCTAGATAGATAGCTAGATAGATAATCTTCCACTTTTGTTTTATGTTTTTTTCTATTCTAGTTATGCTGCGTAGCTCTATTTTTAAAATAGTTTTTCATGTATTTATTTTCCTATTTTAATTTTTGTCTGGTTCTTTCTTTAAAGCTTTAGATAAATTAAAATCTGTACCAATTTTTGCAATTTACATTGATAATACTATAAATATGTAAGCAAATTTTTAATAATTAGTAAACACATGGACAGAATGGAGTGAAAAAAGATGAGTTGCAGCTAAATGAGAACTCTTACATGTCTTCCAAATAACTTTAA
This sequence comes from Laticauda laticaudata, assembly GCA_004320025.1. Lineage (NCBI taxonomy): Eukaryota > Metazoa > Chordata > Lepidosauria > Squamata > Elapidae > Laticauda > Laticauda laticaudata. The sequence goes on from BHFT01056515.1 coordinate 12,656, forward strand.
TCCACCTCCATTTTACCCACATTTGGGGGCAAACCAACCTCAAAACTTAAGACTAACTTTTTCCATAAAACATTAAATGCCATTCCATAGACCTCCTCTAAATTTAATATCCTTCCTCTGTAATCCCATTATCTATTTTGCCTTCTCTAACCACTGAGGGTCTTTCTGCTTTACAGATCAACCTTTCCATTCCCATATACCCACTTCACATATCACTTATATGCATTCAATTCATACTCTATTCACACCCTGAACCGGCATCTACTTGCAACAATGTCCACGATGGTCTCCTGATAGTATGTATGTGCATCAAAACAGTCAAGAAGCAATAGTGTCATAATTAACAACCCATGTGTGTTATTTTGTCTGTTTTAACCATTAATATGGACACAGCTGCCCATCTGCTTCAACTTATTTTTAAACTGCAACATATTTTTTAAAAGGATTCTTGGCATAGTGTTGATTTAACCCCATAGTTCCATTCACTTAGCAAAATGGATGGTATTTACATTTTTAAAGAAATATTTTCATAATTACAGCCCTGTAATATAAACATTCAATCATCTTAAATGTAGGTTAATTCTAGAGTAAATCTCCAAACAGAATTGGTACCCTCTACAACACATTAAGAGAATTTCTATAACTACTACTGCTTAAGTTATGTCTCAAAATAAAAATATATATTTATCTAAATAAAAAAAATCATTTCAGTGAATGAAAAATAGGCTGCTCTATTTAGCTCAGTAATTCTGTGACTTTATTCCTTCTTATCAGACATGATCTTTTCAAGTTTACTTGCTGCATAGTTTTTTAACTGGGAATTGGGAGCTGGGGGGTGGCTAAAGAAGCTGCAGTATCTAAAGATAATAAAACCGATAAGTATGCAAGTTCTTCGCTTCTTGTACTTAATCCATCAACTATCTTGGTGTCTAACTGCAAGAAAGAACCTCCTCCATTGAAATATCTTACAGGCATCACTTGCCTTTAGAACAGCTTGCCTTAAGAAGTTTTCTGTGCTTTGTCACTGGAGGTTTTTAAGAAGAGATTGGACAGTCATTTGTCTGGAATGGTAGAGACTCCTGCTTGGGCAGGGGGTTGGGCTAGAAGACCTTCAAGGTCCCTTTCCAATTCTGTTATTCTGCTACTTCCCATAGGGGACAGAGGAGAAATTACACAAATTTCTAATGTGTCTTCCTGGGATATAAGGCAATGCTTAGGCATCCTCAAAGGAGTCACTGAGTAGCTAAATGGTACTCAGATAAAATGGTATCTCAGGGACATCATTCATTGATCTCCTTCAGCCAATTGAAGACAGCTAGCTAGAGTTCTCTCTGAAGGACAGATGGAGAATTAAGGAATAGAAGGTCCATTTTAATAACAGCAGGCAGTTTCACCAAATCAGCATTCAGGTGTGAACAATAAATATCACCCAAGAAATTACTGCCAGGTATGGACCTGACTGCCCAAAGAAACACCTTTCTATCATCCACTCAGAACCAGTTACATTCTCTCCAGATAAGAGTTCCTGCTCACTGAATACTCAGTATTCCTCCCTGTATTAGTGATACGGGAAGATTACCACATCATGATTGAAAATGGTATAGCAGGAGATCATGAAGCCAGAGGTAAGAACTAAGAGAAGTGCTGGAAGCCAGAGTTCTCTACCATGCTGAAGAACATTCATTCAAACCATCACTGGTCAGATAGTATATGTCACACCTGACATCTTTGGATTACCTTGCTATTAGCAGAATGACAGATGATTTACCGAATACATTGGCATCTTGTTCTGCTTTGGATCAGTTAGTTTGTCATTTGTCATCAGTCTGGATTTTTAACAGTGACAAAAATGGATGGATGATGCTTAAGTATTCCCAGAGGGAAATATTATTTCACATCCTTGAGGAGCTGCATGTTTTAATGAGTACAGGCAACTTAGCATGGATTTTCTATATGACACTTTAAGTCATTCCATACTAGGGTGCCCTCTTCGTTGTTAGAAGCTCAATGTTCATTGTGAATGCTGATTTGTAAACCTTAGCAAACATCATAGCAACACACTGATTTTGTGAAGGATTGCTTTAAACATGATTCGATTTCATACAAGAGTTAAGCAGTGATATTTTTAGAAAGATTAACTTATTATAAATATTGTAGTCATAAACATGTAGTAAAAACAACACACCAAGTGTGACTTCTCCAACAATCAACTCCCCCCTTAAAAAAATCAGGATTCTTTTAAAGGTCTTAAAAATAGCAAAACAAGTTGAATCCTATCCTTAACCATGTTAGATTCTGGAACTTGAACTAGCTTGAATCAGTTTCTGCAGCCAAGAAATTATTCAGTTAAAACAGTCTATTTCAGTGCCTTCTTCAGATTCAAGATTTTTCCAACTGCTCCTAAGAAAGGCAAGTTTAATGAACTCTCTAGAAAGAATATACCTTTTCTTGTGGATCAGGAGTGGTAGAAATAGTTGGGTATATTATGCAACTATTGAGGGGGTTAGACTTGGTAGTTTTGATTGTGGGGATTTGTCATTTATACGATATATTTATAGGAGAGACAGGAGAAGTAGAGTGAGATAATACAGTGAAAGTAGTGGTTGCAGATATATGAAGAAAGAGGTTAGCAGTTGAGATACTGCAGAATGCTATGGAAGGCTGAATTGAAAGGAAACTATTAGCACACAAAATTGATCAAGATATTAACTAGAAAAAGTTCCATTTTTCCATAGACAGAAGTTGTCCTTGGTCCTGTACTGGGAGACCATTTCAGACTATATGGGGAATGGAAAAACTGGAAGAGCTTTTCCTGGACTCATGAATACTGATATGAAGGCAAGATGGCCTTCATATTTTCTCATCTTCAGCTACTTATTTTCTTATCTTCAGCTACTGTGCTGCATATAGCTAAATGGAACTGAAGAAACTCAGTGTAATAACAAAAATCCTTATCACCACAATGCACTCTACATGGATCGCCTTTGGAAACAGCTAGCTGATATAGATGCAAACTACAGCTTCGTGTTTGCTGACTAATGCTCAGCATCATGAACACCAACTTTATGAATCCTGCACTGCAGGGGTGGGATTCCACCGGTATAACAACGGCTCTGTGATTGTGCACTTCTCCTCTCGAATCTGCTCAATGTTTTTAATCTATGGAATTCAAGGCCAAATTTTCCTTAAAACCACAGAGCAGATTTTCACAGGAAAATAAAGGTTGTTGTTTTTTTTAGTATAAAGTCAGCTCCAGCATTCCAACCCCACCAAGCTCTTATCATGTGCCAAAATTTTGATCATGTGACCGTGGAGGCACTGCAATAACCTCAACCTTTGACCAAAATTTGTTGATACAAATTTGTATCAACCAATATCATGAATACTGAATCACTGGTTCAGAACTGAGCCAAAGGTTTCTGGCGAATGAAGTTAAATGTGCCCTATTGCAGGGTTTGATTAAATAAAAAAGGTACTGTTTAAAATCTTCCAAAAGTTTAACAATTGAGTTAAACTTTTACTTCTTAATATATAGATAGGGAAAATTCAGCAGTAGCCAAGAGACTGGCAAACATCAATTTATGTTCCAAAAATCAAACAACATGGCTTAAGAATGCTCATTACTGCACAACTGCATTTATCTCAAATGCTGGTAAGAGATGTTTAGGATTTCACAATCTAGTCTTCAACAGTACACAAACAGGAAGTGCTAAGTGTATAAGCTAGATTCAAAAAAAGCAGAGGCACACAAGATCACATTACTAATGTTCAATAGACAATGGAAAGAATTATGTTATCTACAAGAAACTGATAATTGCTTCATGGATTATGCCAAAGCTTTTTTCTGTGTAGACCAATTTACTCAAGAGATTTCTTCTCCTTACTGCAAAAATTTGCAACAGTTACAGTAAAATATGGTGCAATTAAATTTTTTAAAATTAATTTTGCATACTGCTACTTTCTTTAACATACATACAGAGAAATGATAGACCAGAAATAGAAACTGGAATTAAAAGTGTTGGAAGAAACATCAACAGCCTCAGATATACAAATAGTGAGTCCGCAAGAAGGAAGAAAATTGAGGAATTTCTTGTTAAAAGTGAAAGATGCTGGTACAAAAGAGTTCCTGCTACTATTTATTAAAAATGCATGTGTTAAAAGGCAATGTCAACATAAATAAACAGCTAGATAAGCTGTTCAAGTCTTCATATTTCCAGATTCAAGCATTCACAGACATGGTGACTTAGTAAAACAAAAATGCCTGTTACTTGAAAGAAAATCTAAGACAATTTTATACAAACTACTGAGGTACAGAGATAGCGTGTTTCTCCAACAATACGGCCTCCACCAATAGGAAGGCCCAGTATGATTTCTAGGCATGAGGTGAAATTAAGCCCAGCCCCCAAAATTTAGGCCTATTTTGAACCATCGCTTTCCTGCCTTTCTCACATTGTTTTCGCTTAGCAACTACAGTGAGGTGAAAAGAAATGGGAATGGAGAAGGGGGCGGAAGAAAACTTGCCCTTAGGAGCGCCATGCTGGTTAGCCAAGCTAGAATATCCTGACCTTACTACCGAAGACACATATAGACAGGAAATAAAGGGCAGCGTAACTCTGCCTTTGAAGCTTCGCATCGGCCGATAGAAACGGCTCGTGAGGGGAGCTCGCAATTAAAAGTTGTCTTTTTGAGTCTACAGTGGGCAAGGAGAGAAAAGCAACACGTATCTGTCTGAACTGAAAATTGTGAGATTGCGACAGAGGGAATGGGAAAAAACGCCTTAGCCAATGGTATTCTTGTTTTGCTTTTCCTTGCCCATTCTCTGCAATCAATTTTCCTTCCGGGCAAGCTTTTAGGCCAAAATATCGCCCAGCTCTCCTCAGCTAAAAGAGAGGGGAGGTCTCAAAGACCATCCTAACCTCGCATTTTTTGAGGGCGAACCAAAACTTCATTTGCTCCTCAAAAGTTTAGAAACCCCAAAGTTTTTTCAAAAAAAAAAAAAGTGTAACTTCTGACGCCTCTGACATCCATGAAATCAAAAGAAATGTCTCTGGATTTGAAATTCAATAAATAAAAAAAAGAACCTGCACCTTGTCGCCAAGCCCTGGTTTTACGGGCTCCTCTCTCGTCCTAATTATCAGACGCCCCCCAACTGTTGGCAATGGGCCACCCGGAGCCTGTGGCAGGATTGCCTCAGATATTGTTGCAGATACTTTCGCCGTTTCAGCTCCCCCACACGACTCAAAGGTTCATTACTAAAAATTAGGCCTTTTCCACCAGCCCTGCAAAATATTTGGCCCTCTATCAGACAATAGAAAGGAACGGTTTTAGCTCTCTCGCTGCCCTTTCTTCACCCCACGCTCCCTCGCCGCTTTTCTGTGCCACACCCTTCTCCTCCCGCCCCTTCACACTCACCCTGCTTGCTCCACTGCCCGATTTCGGAGCCGCCCGATCTCCTTTCTAAGGTAGCCGAGCTCTTAGTGCCTTCCTCTTCCCTCCCTGGGCGCCCCCTGCTTCCCAAAACCAACGGCGCAGCAGGTAAAGGAAGGTCGGCTGCCCTGGGACTTTTGGCAGGGTGTCCAGACAAGGTTCGTGGCCTGGGGAGGGAGGCCGGCAGGTGGGACCCGCAGATGCTGAGAACTTCCCTCGCCAGAAGGGCTTTGCTGACCTGGTGCCAGGGACGAGGGCTTAGCAGAGGTGGTGTGTGTGTGTGTGTGTGTGGTGTGTGTGAGAGAGAGAGAGAGAGGAGAGAGAGGAAAACTCAGCTTACGCTTCTTTCTGCTAAGAAAACGTTTTGTAGCCCTCTCCCATGTGCACTCCCGTCGCCATTGAAGCGTTTCTATCGCCGATGGAAAGCAGCTGGTGACTCTAGGCCTTTTGGGAGCTTTCCATCGACCAATAAAATTGGGCACTCAATGGTGAGTGCGTGTGGATGCTTGCCCTGAGGCCACTTCCACTGCGTGAAGAAACGGCTGGTGACTCTAACCTTTGGGGAACGTCAGTTGGCAGCTCATGGAAGAGGTGAGTGCACATGGGGCACTCTAAAGGTGGAGGTGTGCCGTGAGGGAAGAAATTAGGTCACCCCTGAAAGATGTCCTAGCCATTTTTTTCGGGGCTCAAAAAAAAAAAAGACCCGGTCTTATTTTATGAGAAACACGGTATCATAATTGCAATAAAGGTATATATTATCAAGACTATTATTTTCTCAATTGCAATAAACAGCTCTGAAAACTGGAACACTAGAAAAGCTGAAGAAAAATCAACACCTTTGAATGGAGTGAAGGAGAAAATTGCTATGAAGACCTTATACTGAAAGAACACATAAATAGTTCATCAATAGATACGGTAAAATAGAATGCTTGCTGGAAGCACAGATAACGAACCTAGTTTAAATATTGTGATCACATAAAATGAAATCTATAGTCATTGGACAATATCCTGAAACTTGGAAAGTGAAAAAAAGATAAGAAAAAAAATACAAGACTAGATGGCATCAGTGATGATACAATATGATCTTAAAAGAACTCAAAGAAGCAGTTACTGACAGACAATCATGTCGAAGGATTTGCATTCAATAAAGTTTAGAAGTGACCAAACAATTGTAAGGTGAAATCAGGAGATAAATTGAATGTTGTTTAAGTTTTCAATTGTTTTTGTATACACGGTTATTATTTAAGGTAGATAAAGGTATATTTGGAATTTAGCATCACAAGACAGTATTTGAAATTAAACTATGTACAAAAGATGACCGTTTAATTGCTAAAATGAATAAACTTCTGTTAAAATTTGAAATGGAAGAACAAGTGGAAGAGTATGAGAAAATGAGCAAAGAACTTTGGCAATATTTATTATTTTATTTAATCATTTATTTATATCCTGCCTATCCTATTTTCATAAATAACTCAAGGTAATACATTCCTCCTATTTTCCCCAAAACAACAATCCTGTGAAATGAATTGGGCTGAGATTGTATGACTGACCCAAGGTCATCCAGGACTTAAACTCAAAATCCCTTCCTTTCTGGACTAGTGCCTTAACCACTAGACCAAATTGGTGAGAGAACAATGGGAAAATATGTAATTGAAATAACTGAAAGATACATTATAATTTAAATTTTATAAAATGATGTATCACTGCCACATGCCTCCAGAAAAATTATCTAAAATGTATAAAGATACTACATTATGTTGGAAATGTGGCAAAAAATATGAAAGGTCATTTTATTGTGCCTGGTAGATGTGCACAAAAGCTAGAAAATCTTGGGGTTGAATATATATATATATAGTGATACAAAAATTTTAAAGAGTAATATATTCAATTGAAGGCAGAAATCTAAGACTAATGAATAATCAATTAAAAAAAGAGTTAGGGAAAACTATTTTATATATAATTGCTGCAAGATTATATGCTAAAAATGGAAAGATTCTCAAATACCTGTGAAGAAGGAAGAAATGGTAAAGGTAACAGAATTAGCAGAGAGATGGCAATTAGAGAAAGGACAAAAATATATTTATTACTATGGTAACAGGAGGTGCCTTATGGACTTTTTGCTGAAAACTAAAAAAAATTAACTTGTTTTATGGATTTGAATATTAGAAAGAATGGAAAAAAGGAAATTATGTTGCAATCTTAAGAGAGGGTAAAATATATTTGTAATTGCTGTTAAGATTGGAAGCCATTTGTTTATAAAATTATCTGTCTTTTTTTCCTTTCTCTTCTCTATTTCTTCCTTCATACTTTTTCTACTTGTTATTTCACTTTCCTTACTCTTTTCTTTCAAAATCTGTATTGTTTTAAAAATATTTAATAAAAGTTACATAAAAATAAAAAGGTTTGTAAGTGACTGAATAATTGATCAGCAAATCTGTTTTGTGTTGTTGTCTGTACCTATTTGTGTTCAGCTTTGAAGTGCTCTGGTTGAAGTTAGATTTATGGGAACAGTAGGTTTTGCTGTGGGTGTGTCACCCTTCTTGCTTCTCAGCAGCTTTTCTGCCTGAGTTGCTGAATTCTATTGCTAGGTTGGCAATAATATTTACAAAGATGCTGCTCACAGATTTTCAAAACTTTGCAGTTGTTCTCACTCCTACCTACCTCCAAAAGTGAAAAAGTCAAATGAAATAAAATGACTGTCCAGCTGGCCAATATTAGCAACCTCAATTTCTTTGATGATGTCGGGGCAAGCAGTCTGGTTATTATGACCAGTTTTAAGACAACCATGCGGCCGAAAGGTAACATAACACCACTGTATTGCAATTTTAATAATATAGGGAATGAGACAAGGAGTTGGGACCAAATGAAAATGCTAGCCAATGGTAACTGGTAACCAATGGGAATAATTACCAATGAAGCTCTTACATTCACACTGCAGAATCCTCCAAAGTATTTTCAAATATATCACAACAGAGGCAGAACTGATGAAAGCTCATTGCCTCATAAACTATTACTACAATTTATTAAAGTATGATGCTAATCTGGCAGTAGAGCATATGAACATATGTTTAATTGCTCATAGTTATTCTGAGTAATACAAATCCTTGTAAGTGCTTTGGAATGCAAGGAAACATACGTGAAATACCATTTTACAAGCCTTTAAAGCGGCCTAGCCTCTTCCCAAATTGGCATGATTTCATACTCATAGGACAGGTACAAATATTCATGTGAATCTAGGAAAAGGCACAGTGTAACTCATCAAAAGGAGCTGCTTGTTACTGCCGAAATGTTTTCCAAAGTACCTCTTCTGAAAGCATTTTAGAGCCTTAAAGAAATCCTAAATTTCTGTCAATTTATATGAAAGCTCTCATTACCAGGTTACACATCCAGACGTTCTGATAGCTACCTTGTTCTACCCACTGCTTCAGCATCTCTACTTTCACATATTACATACATTTGTACAGTCTTAATGCATCATTCATTCATTCATTCATAAAGAAAAGAAAAAATCCCTAGACTAATATTACCAAGTCAATATGAAATAACTGTGGGTCAAATTTCTATTCTGAACTAGAATATAAATTCACTTTGAAATACCAGGATGGCACAATTACCAATGCAAATGAAATTTAGCATGAGCACATTGAGGTGATTTTTTTAAAAAACAACAACAGTAAGGAATACTGAAGTCCATAAGATAAGCGTCCTTTCCATTTGCTATTATTTTGACTTTTTAAAGAACGTTGAGAGTTTCAGACTAGGTAACTGAAGCTGGGGTAGCACATTGCATGCAATGCTGAGAAAGTAGATGAAGAAATGTATAGCATAATGCATGCAGCGAAAAAACAGAGATGCAGGTCTGCGCTGATTGTCTTGCACATACATATTAGTGGACACTGACCTGGTGGTCTGAAGCAATTCTGCATCATTCTCAATTTTCTTATGCATAGCTGTTCTGTCAAAGTCTTTCACCTCAATTTTCACGGTCTTCTTTCCTCTTTGTTCTATTGGTGGAAGAGGAACAACATTCATGGACTTAATTTGAAGGGTAGTTTTGAGATCAGCCTCAGTTTCTTGAGCCAGTTCCTTGTTTTGAAATGGCAAAGAAGATTCACACAAAGAATTACTGATATTGAAACTGTCTGAAGGCCCATCCCTTGCATCCTTCTTGAGGCTGATCAGTTTACCCATTAATTCTAGGAAAAAGAATACAAAATTAAATCAGATTAATTTTTTTAGAACACAATTTATATAGGGATGTTTGTTAGGAATATTGCTTAGTGACATACCATTTCACAAACTTAACAATTGGTGGAAGAAAATTGCACACAATAATTTTTTTTAGAATAGTTTTCACAATTAGTCACTGATTTCACTAAAGCATTCCCTAAGATGATTATATTTATAAGAGCTCATTCATTTGTTTGTTCACTAATTGTGTTATTCTCTTTTAGGCGAAGTAATATTATGCAAAGTACAGAAAAAGAGGAAGTAGTAGTTAGAAAAGGAATTTAAAGGTAGAAGCTTAAAAACAAGAAATCTAATTAAATAGTTTCCATGAACTTCCTTCAGTACACTGTGCCATGTCTTTTTTGCCTTGAGAACTGTTCTTATTTTCACCACATCCATAGAACGAAATATTGCTTCTCGCTTTAACTTCTTACCCATTAACTCCATCCAATCACCACTTTCTCAGTAACCTCAATCTATTTCCTTTTTCTCATATATTTATTTTGTGATTCAATCCTATTTATTCCTGGACTGAATTTCCTCACCTGGCCTATAATTAGTTAAGTAGGTCTCAATGTTTAAAAGTCTCCATTTCCCCTTCTTTTGTTGTGCTTTCCTCTCTTCAAGCTTTAGTTTTGGTAGAAATGAAGTTTTTCTATCCTCCTGTGTCTCTTAATAAATCTACCTTTTACTCCAGATATAATGAATGCCTGTTAGCATTCATGACAGCTAGGCTGAGCCCATATTCTGCTTCCAAAATGGCTATCAAATTATCGTGCTGCCTCGCTCCCCTCTCCCACATACAAAGAGAGTCTTTTTATTCAAATCCCCTAAACAGATCTTCTGAAAGCACCTCCGTTGCTAAGGTCCTGATTCTGAGCTCAGCATGGCAAGAGTCACTCGGTAACCAAGTCCAAAATCCAGGAAAGCAATCAATATCAAACATGTCACAGTGCAAGGCATGAGCATCCAAGACACAGAAGTGGACACATTGTTCCAGCAACGTTCAAGTCCTCACAGAGGAATTAAGTAGGCAACACCAGTGCAGCTCTTTATGAGAGACAAGACTGTCTTCTCACGAATAATCTAGCAGATTGGCATTATCCCTGTCTCCTCTACTTGGTTTTGGATCAGGAGGAGGTGTGGACTTCACCTTCTCCTCGTTGCTAATGGGCGGCAGCTTCTCTGGGTCCTTGCCTGGAGCCTCCTGACCAAATTGCTGCAGCTGTGGCTTGCCTCCCTTAGCCTGTTGCTCGTCCATCTCCGGGGCCCAATCCTGACCAACACTTGGCTCCGTACTTTTCTCTGCAGACTCAAACTAACCCTTCTCCTCTAAACTCACATCTAGAGAGAGGTCCAGGGATGGATCCATGACATTTACACATTTTACTCTTTTAACACTCCTATTATATTTAAAAGCATATCCTCCAGCAAGAGCTCCTATTGAATGTAACATTTTTTCTTCTCAACACCTAATTCTCACTTCTATGTAACAATGTGGTCTGAACCACATTGTCTTTATCATTTTCACTTCTTTCAACATACATGCATTCTTTACAACATACTACCGGCTATCTTTTTACTTGCATCTCACATCTTAAAATTCTTCATTTGTTTACTGGTTAATAAAAAATTATAGCTTGATCTCATTTTTTGTCTCATAGCCAAAACACAAAATTTAGCCACATTTAGTTCAATCTCCCGATGGATAAGCAGAATCTCAAAATGGTACATCTGATTTCTTTCTAATATTTCATTGGGTTAGCAAGAATAACATGGTAGGGAAAGCATGCAGGGCATAGCTTCTGGAATCCATTGCAAACCTTAATACAAATTTCCATCTGGGAAAGTAGAGTGAGACAGGCTTAGAATGGAGCAACTGCCAATAATTTCAGATGCTACCAGTTTGTCTTTCCCATAATGAATGCACTACAGGATTTTTTTTTTCTCTACAGCCCCTAGTGGATACACACCATTTTTGAGGTTGATCTTTTTTTTTTTTTGGGGGGGGGGGCTTTCNTTTTTTTTGGGGGGGGGGGGAGCTTTCCCCCAATCCCTGGTTTAATGTCAGTCCATTCTATTTGTCAAGAGTTGTATGGACAGACATACCAAGTTCTAAACCCACTTACATGACTCCAACATTCAACCAGGTTGAAAATAATAAAAGGAAAAGGAAATGAGAACTTATCCTTAGTGATTTATTAGCTTCTTCACTGCAGTCAGCTACAGGGCCTGGCAGGCTCTTTTGCTACTGGGAGGAAGGCAGAAGCAACTCTGGGATTAAACCTGAACAGGCCACTCCGAAATTTCAGAGGAACAATCCTTCTGAATGATGGAACTCTGTTCAGGCCTCTTACTGCTGCATGGAAAAATTGTGAGTTAGTAATCTCATCAGATCACTCAGAATTTGGCCAGAAAGACTGAAAATTCTCCACGATGAGAATTTTTGCCTATTTATTGTCTATTCTGCACACCTCAATACTGCCCGCCTCAATACTGTAATTTCTGGCTCTTTTTTTAAAGCCAAAGCTGCCCAGTCATTCTAGTCAAGCTGCCTTTAAATCTAATAAAATAAATAAATAGCTCTGAATTCAGTTTCCATACAAAAGGAATCTGGAAGTTAGCCTCTCAATTTATCAAGGGAAAATTACTACAATCTGAGTAATTTTCAGAGTCTTTGTCAGAGTCTTCTGCATTATAGACTTTATAATTTTTAATGATGTGTTATCAAGAAACCACTTCTTCCTTAACGTGTGAGTGTTGAAGAAAGAATCTTATGAACTTTTTTCAATTGCCTAGGAAAATCTGTTTTTGCAACACTTCGGCTCATGTATAAATTGGTTTGCTTCATCAGCTATTGACATTTCCTCTTCTTTCCTCCTATAGGACAAAACCTCAAGTGAAAATTACAATCTGAGTTACTTATGCTAACAAGCTGTGAACTATCCCTCCTACATAATGGGCTCTTTGTTGGGACATCAAGAGTCCATTAATAAGAACTAGAAGAACAAGCTACATAGATCAAGTGCGTATTCTTCTTTAGATGGCAGGAAAAACAAGGGATAGTTAATGAAAGAAGTTGGCAAGAAACAAGTTTGGTGTCCACATCCAGAACTCCAGGTGCAATAAAATGTTCTCAATAATGTTAAAACATTCATATTGGGGTCTATGTTGTCTATTATAAAAGGAATTTAAAGTGAGTCCAACTGCAGCTTGAACTAGTGCATAACTCACAGATGACATTCCCTATACAAATTAAGTTTATTGCTCCTGAGAAAAAGGAGATCTACTCTGGCAGGGAGCTTCGCTTTCTAAAAGTGCTAGCGGTCTGAATCACAGTAATATTTTTCCTATGTTTCAGAGAGATCCCCTAAAGTGTGGAATTACAACACTGGGCTTCCTACATTTCCAATTGCTGGGGAAAGTAATAAAAGATTAAAAATAAAAGAATGAAAAAGCAGCACACAGCTCTCAACAACACTTCACAAACTGGAATCTGGAATCTCAGCTAAACTGAGAATCTCCTATGCCCCTAATCAAGACAAAGAAGCAATGCATTTTCAAGATACACTTCTCCATTGTAAGAAAATAGAAGTTTGTGCAGTCTGTTCTATGTCTACTTGCCTCAATGAATAACCTATATTGTTCCAAGGTGTCTCCCAGGTTTCTGAATTCTCAGCTATGCACAAACAATACTAAGCAACTCCCAGTTGAGACTGAGCAGTGAATGTAAAACTCTAAAAGCCTTTAAGAACCTCAGCCAGTTCCCACACTAAAAGGCAATATACGGATGAAAGTGGTAATTTACTAGTGAGCAGGGATAATTACCTTGTGGTTCATATTTGATTTTCAGTTCATCTAGCAGCACACACAAATTTATGTTCTTACTCTGACAAGCTTCAAGTTGCTTTTCAGTTACAGAAAGCTTTCGCTCCATCTCTAAGACTCGCTGACTTTCAAATAAAGCTTTCATCCGCTGTAATGATAATTCATTCTTCAAATTTTCTTTCTCCTTACTAACAATAAGGAAACAAAAAAGTAAGTACAAGAAAACATACAATTGCACAAAGTCAATATCCATATTGCAGGTCTCAATTCCTTCCATCTTTTTCACTTAATCCCCATATACACACCACATTAGTGATGCACATTACTATACAAAAATGTTGCACATTACTATACAAAAATGTATAGTACGTAAAGTAACATTAGCAGCCAAAACCATTCAAAAAGATTTATGGTGCTCTCAGTACAGAACAGTAATGGCTTTTCTAGCCTGTGATAATCTGTTGCTTACAGGAGAGAATACAGGAAAAAAAATCAGACAAAATTGAAGAATTTCACCCAGTAAAAATATAATTGAGTCTGGCTTATAACATTAAGAACTTTGAAAATGGACAATGTTGTGCATGATTAATGTATTGGACTAAGACTAGGGAGAATCAGTTTTGAGTCCACCTTCAGATAGGGAAAGTCAGTGAGTGCCTTTATCTTGGCCTAGCTCTACTGTGTATGCTAGACAAAGAGAAATGGGGAAGAAACATCCAGAATTCTGAACTCATGTTAATATTCTAAAGGGCATTGTTTTTTTAAAAAAATATCTGAAATATCTACTAATATTAAAGTTCTGTCTTTTTTGTTACAGACAGGTGTGCTTTTCTTCCTTATTTATTTTTTCATCTTCTGAAAGTTGAATCAGAGGCAGGTTAAAGAAGAGAAATTACATTCCATACTATATGCACTCTTCTAATGCACTCTTCCAGGTAAAATATTTGCATGTGGTTATTGGGTTCATATACACCAGGGTAAGCAAAATATGATTTGTTTAGCTTAGCATATCATAGGTAGGTTACAATTTATGGCTATAATTGAGCCTGAAATTATGATAATAAATAGTGCTGGTTGCTAAACTTCAAATAACTGACTTAATTCTACATTTTTTTTGATGCAGTCATTAAGCAAATTACCATGGTCATTAAGAGAGTGCCACAGGTGTCAAGCAAACTCATTGTTCCCAATGGGAGCTTTTTCCAAAAAAACAAAAAGCCAGTTTCCAGTAACAAAAATCATAAATTATGGTCATGTGACATTGGGACACTGAAAATCATAAATGTGAGTGGGTTGTGAATACCCAAAATCTGATTACGTGCCCACTGGGACCACTTGGAATCCATGCCATAAGTACTTTTTGAGAGGGGTGTGTGTGTATGTGTCATAATGTAAGGACTACCTGTACATGAAATCAGCTTTTTTGTTTGAAATCCATATTGTGCCCAGCCATTATACCTGTAGCTTAATCAACGAACTATGTCTTACTTGGTGACCCTGGGGTGATTCATCTAAGATGCTAAGGCTGAATACAGATCCTAATGTATTATGTTTTTGCTAAATTCACACAACATGCTATACCATAAGTCACCACTTGTAAGCAATGGTGGCTGATTTCACACAATGCTCCATAGTATTACTTGGTTTCAGTTTAAAATGTTGGCATTATGTAACATATTACCAAGGCTTATTTTACTAAAATAGGTAACAGTTAAATTTAGCAAGTTATTTTAACCAAGAAAGTTAAAAAAAATCACGAAAATCTAATAATTTAGCATTTAGGGAAGAAGGAACTAATACTCTAAATTAATATGCCATGGCTCACTCAGGCTGTCAATTTCCACAATTAGAATTCACAAGACTCACTCTGAATTTTCAAGTTTCATTTGAAGCAAATCAATATAATAGCCATTTTCAAATTCAGCATCTTCTGAGGCATTAGACAGTTTCAGCTCTCTTGAGTTCTCAGATACCTTCTGGGTAAACAATTATTTTAAAAAATTAAAACTAATACACTATTGGCCTTTGGTAATTTCAGTTATTTGTTAGTGGCAAAAAGGTATGGCAACAAATAAAAATATATTTGAAGAAAAATCATCCCATTCAAATGTAACACAATTATGCTACACCTTGAGGCAAAAAATATGATTGTATAATGGAGTATATAAATTCAGCTATCTAATAGAAGAAAACTATTAAATGATTAATGAAATTAACACACCAAATAGGTATCTGTGGTATTTTATTCTTTTATACTTCTTGAAATCAGCCTAGAAAACACAACTATAAAAAAACATTTTGGGATCTAATCCCAAAAAGGCTTTCTCATTGAATATTAAAGTTTATATAAATGCAAAGTTATAACACCACTTCTCTTCTTTGTTGAACTTCCTGGAATTGAGATTAACAGAGCACACTAATGTGTACTATTCCTTAATAATGGAATTCTTCAAGTCTTTCAGTATCATCTACAATCAGGATGAACGATATTTGGGATAGGCATAGATATAAAAACCACCCAAAGTCATTCTTCTGTATCATTGGAAGAAGCATGACCACATTTCATTTTTATCCCAAATTTGGGCTTCTTTAAAGCAAATTGCTCCTATTCCATTCTTAAAACCACATTATAAGCTGAGAAAGGGCGTTGGTACTTACCTGATAAACCCGTTCTCTTTGAGCTGTGAAGAGCATCCGGCAGTGGGAGGTGCTTAGTCTCCGCATTCACAGGCTGAGCTTGATTTGTGGAACGCTCCTCCTCCACCACGTGACTCTGCACATTCCCTGTTTTGGCCGAAGACGAGAGAAAAAAGCGGCTCTCATCCCACAATACAAAAAAGTTCATTGGGCCGAAAGGACCCCACCAGAGGACCCAAAAAAGGTGGGGCTGGATGCTCTTCACAGCTCAACGAGAACAGGGCATATCAAGGTAAGTCCACGCCCTTTCTCCTATGAGCCTGTTCAGAGAATCCAGTGGGTGGGACATACAAAAGCTTGCCTGTCGCTATGTGGGAGGGACTCCGTCTGGTTTCTTGGAATCTCCTCCTGGTCTCTGTGGACCCCTTTGTAGAACTCCTCTACCGGAGGAAGCCTGCAGCATGCAATCAAACAACAATCAATTTTGTAAGTGTCTAATCGAAGGGCGATGGTGAAGCCCAAGCCCGCGGCCCGACAGATTTCAGTTATTGATGCTTGTGTGACCCAGCTGCTGAAGTTGCTGCACTCCTTGTTGATGAGCTGTTATACCCTTAGGCACCCTGCAAGATTGGGTCTGGATACTGTTTTTTGCTATTACAACCCTTATCCAACGGACAATGTCCGTAGATGTGAGACTTATGCAACTTGAGTTATTGGGCTGAAAGAGAACACAAATAAAGCCTCCAATTTCCTTAAAAACGCTGTACGCTTGATCTAGATTCGCAGTGCCACGCCTCACATCAAAAACTTAATACCATTGTCTTTCCATCCCCTGTTGATGGACTGGGGCAAAATTTGGAAGAATAAGCTGCTTGTGGTTATGAAAGGTAATTGACCTTGGGCAATAAAATGTGAGATTGAAACGCAAGAACCACTTCGATCAGCATCGAAATGCAGCAGATCTTGTCTGATTGGAACAAGGCTGCAATTTCGCAAAACACGAGCAAAGTTGATCGCTAACAAAGGGAACTACTTTGTATGTCAGAATGGAGATTGACATTTTCAAAGGTTCAAAAGGTTTCTTAGTCAGAGCCAAAGGACCTTGATAAGGTCCCAGATGGGATAATGGTGGCACTGCTAGCGGGCGTTATAATTGGAGGCTCCTCAGGGAAAAACCTTATGTATGGATATGAAAGAGAACCTGAGGCCCTCGCAAGTGCCGAACTGAATGCCAAGGCCGCCACCTGCTTTGAGTGACAACCCCTTATCAAGTCCCTCTGTAAAAATCTCAGAGTCCTGAGCGACAGAGGGGAGGCAGGATCAATTTGAAACTTACTACCCCCTTTTGCATACGAAGGTGACTATGTGGCATTAATAAATGTGAATTGTTGAGGGGCGTCTGGCAGCTAGGAACAGTGTCGATAACCTATTGGAGAGCTTTCCGCCCTTCAAAACCACTCCACTCAACCTCCAGATGGTCAATTGTTACCATTGAGAGTTCCGTTGTTGAAGGGGCCCCTGCGTTAATGAGATTCTGACTGAATCTCCAGGGGGGAGCTACCAAGAGACTGTGGAGTCCTGCGAAACAGGCCATCTGGCCAGTGAGTTTTGCTACTAGAAGTATTCCACTTCTCTTGTCTAGTAAACTTCTGGATGACCTTGGGCACCAGCAGAAGTGGAGGGAATACATACAGAGACCGGGGCCAACTACAGCGGAATGAGTTGAAATTGCTCCGCCCGCCTTGGGATGGGTAACCATGGACAAAAATCTCGGGAAGCTGAAGTTGCGAGGGGAAAGAAATTAGGTCACCACTGGCTGACCAAATGTTCGTGCGCTTCTTGAAACCAGAGATGGGTGGAAGCGCCACTCCAATTGATCTATGGTGGCCCTGCTTAGCCAATCTGCCTGTGCATTTGAACAGACCCTAAATGTGTTCTTGCTTGATGGAAGGTATGTTGTTCTATGCCCACCGACAACCAGGCGCTCCGCTTCCGCATTATAGCTGCTTTTCATTGTGTGCTCCCCCTGGTTGTTTTAGTGAGCTTTGACTATTACACTTGTCTTGTCAGTATCAGTATGTTGCTGACCGCGTTTACCTGGGAGAAGAAGTTGCGAAGGCCAGGTGTACATTGTTGCGAAATTCCAGCCAGTTTTGCTGCAGACTGTCAATGTGTCGAGCCATTCTGCCTTGGGTTGAAAGAGTGACTCGAACGTGACTCCCCATCCAAACAGACTGGCATCTGTGGTGATGGTGAGCCTTTTGTGGTCCTTGAAGAGACAGCCTCTGTTGATAATCAGTTTTGGGACCACCAGAGGATGATATGAAGAACCTGGGTGGAACGCCTGACTTTGTGTTTTGGAGTTGCTTCGGCCGATCGCTGGTACAGTGGTAGGAACCAGTGGAGGGATCCAGTGTGGACAGGCAGCCTCAAGAAAATAGAATACATGAGGATATTTTGCCCAACAATTTTGATAGGTCCATTTAAGGATACCTTCTTAAGGCACCTGATCTCCCGCTTAACCAATTTTTGAATGTATTTAGTCCTACTGGTGAAGATAAACTTGCCTTTCACAATGATCGGCCTAAAATGGATTATCCGAGTCGATGGACGTTAATTGACTCTTCTTCCAATTTATTAAAGAAAGCCATGCTCTAGTAGGGATAGTAATGTGTTCTGAGAGTGTCTATGACTGCCTGATGAGCAGAAGGATGAATAAAATCAAAATATTCGTCAAGATAACGCTAGAGGCGTACCGGATGTTCCTGAGGTGGGCCGTGCTATCACCGTGAGGACCTTGGTGAAGGTCCTAGGGGAGGAGCTAATCCGAATGCGAAGGGCCACAGATTCAAAATGGTGGTTATTGTAGGCAGAATCTCAAGAAATTTATAATGGAAGGGCCGAATATCTCAGCTGGTGCAAGTACCAACCTCATCAATATTATAGGCGTTGAGCACGTTCCCTTTTCCTGAACCCCAGTAATCCTTAATTAGAGGGGTAGCATTTTAACTTTGCGATATACTAAGAAATAGTGGTGACTTCAAATTCTTACTATCCCTCTCCACCCCCAGCCGAAATATTCTTTTTTTTTTTTTTGCAACAACAAAAAGATGTGAAAAAAACTTGTCCTCGTTGATTGGTCGCTACTGGCTAGATGGCTTGTTAAATCCAGTATAGTGTTTGGATAGTGGAATCATGAGGTTACGAGCTTGACCGGGGTCTCACTGGATAAGGAGGGTATTGAATGAAGGGATCTGGAAGAATTGGATCTAACTTCCACGCGAGGCCAAAATCTAAACCGTAATCCCTGACCCAGGTGCAGAGGAGAGGAGTCCATTGTCATGAATAACTTTTAAGGCATCCGCCAATGGGAATTGGGGTCCCGGGAGTTATTCTTGGTCGTGGAAGGGCCTGCTCCTGCTCCCCCGATAGCGATCTTTTGGATTGTACCATGCCTTCTACCTCTGTCACTGAGAACGGACCTATCTGGTTTGTTGTCTGTTCTAACTGCTGGGGTCTCTGGTATCTGGAAGAGAAGGATCCCTGGAATAGAAAGATCAAAAAAAAATCCCTCTGAAGAGAACTGGGGGCTTCTAGAATCTGCCTTCCGAAAAAAGGGAAAGGGAGAATTTTCTCTTGTTGCAATGTTTCAATTAGTAGGCGATCCAGGGAAGGGCCAAGCAATCTATCTACGCAATGAGGGATGAATGCCAGCCTTGGATTTGTGTTTGAAGTTGGCTTGCCACTGTCTTAACCATAGCAAGCGATCGCGTGTTGATATGCCGAGGTAATGGCCCTTGCTGAAAAACTGCTTGCATGATAGGTAGCATCGCAGAGAATTCAGCAGCTGCCGTAAGTTTGGCAATGTCTTGGTGCGCTCTGATGTTAGAAGAAGGGAAGCATGTTTTTTAACAAAAGAACGAAGCATCTAAAGAGATGACGCATGAAGGAGGCAGATCTGATAGCCCACCACGCATCAGACTGATGAGCTCTGCGTTAGGGCTAGCTCGACCCTTTTTTCCCTCCCCCGGCTTTAAGGCCTCACAGTGCCTCCTGGGAATAAGAGGGGGCACTAATCCACTATAGGCTCGTCTTCCCTCGGGAGTCCCCAGTAATTTGCAAATTCAGGGTTCCAAGTTGACGTATTCCTATCCTGTCCCCATCTTTGTCCAGATTTGATCTACTTCCTCCTCTCCGGCCCTTGGCAGGGGGTCTCCCCCTGAAATGGTACCTGGGCTGATGTTGTTCCGACCTGGTCAGTGATCTCAGAGGTTGACGGCTCCTTGGTCAGTATCTATAGGGTAAGGTCCTGGGATCATTACTGCATGTTGAAACCCTGCTGCAATCCTTGGCTAATAGCCATCTCCATCCAGGATTTCTCCTTTTCTGGAACCTCCTCAAGAAGCTGTCCACCCTGGGCGAAAGACCAGCGCTGTTCAGAGTGAATGTGGCTTCAAGGGCCCATCTGGTTGGTGTTAGACACTTGATCCTGTTGTTCTTTGGTGGAGTTAAGCTGCACACTGGATGAGAGATCTAGAGGAGGAGGAGGGTGTGAAAAACTGACAGACTGGAATGGGGGGGGCACCCAGAGATAAACAGCGTGACCTTTAGAGAATGCCTGTCTATTTGCTTTTTGTAAGGCTCATGGTGGCTTAAGGACGTCCTTTCTGAAGACTTTAGAACTTTTCACTGAGTTTTGATTTGGCTTTATCTTCAAACAAGGTGCCTGAGAGGTGCTACCATCCTGCATTTTTATTAAAATTAGAATAACAGTTAATTGAATATAATCTGTGGTACACGGCGGTTGCACACCCAGGGTGATCTGAGTCAAAAACGGTTGCCATGATAAAGTACTTATTCCCCTTTGTATTCATTTTTATTTTACTAGCTCTCTCCCTCTCTCTCTCTCTTTCTCTCTCTATATATATATATATATAATATATTCGTATCTCAAGTAATATTTTTAATTGAAAAATTAAAATTATTATACTGTTAAGTAGTTTGTTACCATTGAGTTGATTATGATTGTAATTATTATGATATTATCCTACTATTGCTACATTGTAATTGCTCCCCATGAAGTAGTGATAATATGTTATTCCAATTAGGCCAAAATAGCGAACGCACTATGGCCCGGATTGATGATTGTAAGGGACCTTCAGCAGCTTCCCTGCACAGGGCGACCACTGGCCTAGGTGCTTGCTGTGTGCCACTGAGAATAAGGCTGTGAGGATTAAGCCAACCTATTTAAAAGCGAATTAATTATCCTCGATGCAGGGAGCCAAAACGAGGGTAAAACAACTCTCAGAAATCCTGAAAGGAAATTCTGTGCTTCGGGCAGAAAATACCTCACATCAGCTTCAGGGAAGACAGACAAAGGCCGCGCAGCCACCGAGGTGGCACTCAAAGATGCCTCCAGCAGTTAAGGTCTTTTTGCACCTTCTCAGCAGCAAGCTTCCGCCTTGCAAACTCAGCCAGAGCTCAAACGAAGCCTGAGCTCCCAACAACAGAACGACGAGAAGAAAGGGAATTAATCCTTAATTAACTTCCCCACTGGAAGAAAACGGCGTTCGGAGGGGGGGGTAAAAGCGATATCGACTTTTTAAAATGAAATCATCAAAGCTGCTAGCAAGCAAACGGAAAAAGACACAGTGGCAATTCAAAAAACTAGCAGAGAAGAAATTTTATCTGTGGGGAGGTGGAGGCAGAAGCAAGCTCCAAAAAGCCTCCCACCACCTCTTTTTTTTTGGGGGGGGGGCATGGCAAACAGCGCTTCCTTAAACCAGACTCTCGACTGTATAAAGGATTGAAGGCTAAAAGACAAAGGAAAAAAAACAAAGGAAATCGAATTGCAATCAAAACCCTGCCTAATATTCCTGCTTTCCAGTCAAGGAAGTATCCAAAGCACTGCCTGTCTCGCACAAGGCTGAGCAAAAACTGGGGAACGCTGAGGAGTTAGTGGTGGAGGAGGAGCGTTCCAGTTCCACAAATCAAGCTCAGCCTGTGAATGCAGAGACTAAGCACCTCCCACTACTGGATGCTCTGAACAGCTCATGGGAGAAACAGAAATTGCAAGGTTATAATTTAGTCATTTTGCCACTGAATATCCATGATGCATTGGGAAGCTGACACTCCTTTCCTGAAACCTTCTTGGTTTAAACATCTTGCTTGTGCCTCTTGCCTTGGGTGTATGATTTGACAGTTCTTGCTGTCATCATCTACCTACTGGGGACTCCTCACTTGGAGTACTCCCCTCTAATCCCTCTGTGTCAGAGAGAAACGGTCCCCATGTTATTTTCTGCATAAATTCTTATATGGGAGATTTATTAAGTCACTTGCTCTATTTCATGATTCTTTGTGCTGCGTGGGGTTTATTCTATATAATGCTTTCCAGTCTAGTTCTATATCATTCCTTCACCAACTGCCAATAAAGGATTTGATAATTTAGTCATGTACATACCATTGATTTTTCTAATTGTTTCAGTTTCATGAGCAGTTCTTCTATTTCACCATTCTTTTGTTGAAGCATGTTTTGTAAACGTTCCAACTGGTCATGCTCTCCCTGTGAACCTTTCATTCTTAAAAGTGTAGCCATCTGCAGCTACAAATCAAACCAAGTTTTGGTCATTTTTTAAATTAGAAACACCTTCTTATAAAGTATATGGGTGGTCCTTGCTTTACAACAGTTCATTTAGTGACCATACAAAGTTACAACAGCACTGAAAAAAGTGATTTATGACTGTATTTCACAGTTACAATCTTTGCAGCATCCCTATAATCATGTGATCAAAATTCAGATGCTTGGCCACTGGTTCATACCTATGATGGCTGCGAAGTCCCAGGGTCATGTGATCCCCTTTTATGACCTTCTGATAAGCAAAGTCAATGGGGAAGCCATTTAACAATCATATGACTAACTTAACTGCAGCGATTCACTTAACAACTGTGACAAGAAATGTCATAAACTGGGGCAAAATTCACTTTTAAAAAATGACACATTTTGCTGAATCATGATTAAAGAAGGTGCCATGTACTGTTGTTTTTTTGTTTCAGGAATTCAAAAATAATTTGAGCTAGAAAGCAATTTGTTTCTAGAAAAGTAGCAAGTAACATTGATATTACAGATGAAACAGCTTTGTTACCTAAACTTGGCTTTCTTAATTCCTTAGCTGTATCTCATCTTAATCCCGTAACAATTTTATATACATACAAAACAGTTATGCTTAGCTATTAGAAAGAATACAATTCTAGGATAAATGATCTCAAGATTTTTTTCCCTTCTAACAAAATAAATTTTAAATTAACCATACCTTGACTCTTTGCAGCTGTTCTCTGGTGAAATTATGCTGTTTTTGCAATAACTGATATTTTACTTTCATGCTAATTAATTGACGTTCCATTTCTACTCTACGATCATCTACCTATGGCAAAAAAAAATCCACTTAAAATTGGTTCACATTCTAATGTGTTTAATATCAATATCAAGTCATACAATCCCTCAGGAAAGCTATAAATACAAGATAAATTGTATAAGATGTTTAGAAAGGTAAATAATGAAAGTTAAATAATAAAAGCTAACAACTTTGCCATATTATTTGCCAATTCAAAGACATGTAGCTTCTAGGTAATTACCAACTTATTTTAAAAACAATTGCCAAACACAATTATTTCCAGAAGTTTGAAAGAATCTGTGAGATTACATGACCATTACTGTTATTACTATAGGGATTAGTATATTAAAAATTAAGCGTCCCTATATATTCAAATGCTATATACAGCTAAATTGTTTTATATTTTACAATTTACATACAGCTAAATTGTTTTGAATAAAATATTGTTCCAAAGCAAGAAAAAAAATACCTCCCAACCTGTGATAATTATCACGGCTTTTTCAGCATTTAATCAGTACCTCAGCAAATAGAGAATTGCCTTGACTGGGAAAATCGTGGGCCTGCTGTAGTGCATGGTCAAGCTGAACTTGAAGATCTCGGTTTATCTCACGGGCTTCCTGAATTTGAATAAAACATTGTTAATTTACCCAAAGTAAACTAAATTTAAATTTAGCCAAACTAAATGCATCTGATGTACACAACTCTCCAATCCCTAAAATATTCAGAATTTTGAAAACACATGATAATGGCATCACATGTCACAAAACATCAACCACAGCCAGTTTGATCTAGTGGTTAAGGCTTCAGGTTAGAAAGCAGGACACCATAAAATCCATTTGGGTGATTATTTGGCCAGCCACTTTCTCTCGTCCCAACCCATCTCACAAGATCATTGCTGTGGGGAAAATAAGATGAGAAAAGTGTTGGATATATTCACCACCTGGAGTTACTTGTAAAAATAATAAAGGCATGATATAAATAGTAATAGCACGAGCACTTAAACTTATATACCACTTTATAGTGCTTTACAGTCCTCACTAAACAGTTTAGAGTCAGCATATTTCCCCCAGCAATCTGAGTCCTCATTTTACTGACCTCAGAAGGTGGAATCAGCCTTGAGCTGGTCAGGATCAGTCTGCAGGAGGCAGAACTAGCCTGCAATGCTGCATTCTATCCATTGTGCCACTACAGCTCCATAGATAAATGTCTAGAAGCAATCTCCTTGTCAATCTGCTAAGATTGCTCTCTGATACTTTCCCAGGCTGCTGTTTTACGCTTCAACTTATTTTAATCCTTTTTCAGAGCAAGGAGGCAATGCTGGACTGTAGCTGCCTATCATTTTATCTCCCAAAACAAGACCAGGGGAGGTGCAGAAACGTTCTTGTAAAAAAAAAAAAAAATGCAATCCTCCAGGTTGTGCCAAAGATGCTTTTTTCAAGAGGCAACTGAACTCTCTGGTTTTTCTTTGAAGACGTTTTGCTTCTCATCCAAGAAGCTTCTTCAGCTGAAGCTGAAGATTTCAGAGCTGAAGAAGCTTCTTGGATGAGAAGCAAAATGACTTCAAAGAAAAACCAGAAAGTCTAGTTGCCTCCAGAAAAAAGCACCTTTGGGACAACCATGACCCGGATGACTGAGAATCGCCATAGACAATCCTCCAGGCTGTCATTTTGTCCTACACTAGCAAACATATACAAATATATATTTAAAAAAAACTGAAATAATCCAAATAAAATACTAGGTGGGGCATGAAACTAGATAGTACCTAAGAATATGACTTGGTAACATTTGTAATAAAGTTTCCGATAAACATCCTAAATTTCTTTTTTTAAGAATTTTTTTTTGGCAACTTTAAGACTTATGGACTTCAACTTCTGGTAGATGAAGTCCACAAGTCTTAAAGTTGCCAAGTTTGGGGATCCCTGATTTAAGACAAACCAGTAGACAAATCAGAATAGATCTAGAGAATTGCTTTTGATGTTTAAAACAATCTGGAAGGACAAAAATCAAGTAGAGAGTTAGCTTAATTTATCCTATCTACAGATTCAAACACATATATTCCTAACAAAATAAATAACTAAGCATATGTCCTTTAAGGTGAAATCTGTAAAAGAAACAAAGCCAGCAAAGCCAATTTACTTCTTATTGCTAAAAATATTTGTTATAGAACCTGAACACAGCCCAAGGAATTTAAGTAAATCAATTCTATTTAAACAAAAAAGCTTTCTTGAGGGGAGGGTATTACTTAGTTTTTATTATCCTTTTATTGTTTTTATTGAAACTTCTAACAATTTGAAAAAAATATTCCATTTAAATAAGAAAGCCTTTATTAAGCCCATGCCACACTGCACCAACGGATGGAAAGAGGATGTAAAACGGAGAGAAACACTTGCCATCCGTTAACGCAATGCATCCATTCTGTACTCACTGCTTCCTCTCTATCCTTCCAGCATCCGTCGACTGAGGTTCCATCCGCTCAAAAAGTTTTTGAGCTGCTCAAAACTTTTTGAGCGGAAAATGTGTCCAAACGCGTCCGTTCTGCATCCGCTACACATACGGGGACATCCATTCTGCATCCGTTGGCATCTGTTACGCATCCGCTACATCCGCTAGGCATCCACTGCCGCATCTGCGCAACTTCAAATCCACTCCAACAGAAAGCTGACACAGGGAGGAAGCGGAACGGACGGCGCCAGCCGTAAGTAGCACGGACGGAGAAAAGGATGAAAGCGGAGGCAGCTCGCATAGAAAGCATTTAAAACGGAAAAACGTTCCGCAGAGGGACCTATCTCGGATATTAAGGATGTCTAGAGGATGCCTAGAGGATGCAAAAGGACACATAGGGGAAAACCTATATTGCTTATAAAAAGAGGGGAGCAACTCACCTGGATCTCACTTTCAGACCAGCAGCCCTGCTGTGCAGACCTCTGCAGCCTTCATCTGCCTCTTGCTCTTCACCCAGCATCGTCATGTCCACCATGGATCGTAACACAGTCCTTTTTGATAGCCCACCATCGTTCTCCAACATGCGAAGCCATCTACAGGCTCTTTCAAATGTTCTACGGGAGAGAAAAAAGGAGGCAGCCAAAAGCGTCTGGGTCCGAAGATGGATCGGGAGAAAGCAGCAGGTACGGGACTGTACAAAACACTGATGGTGGAGCTCAGGAACGAAGACCCTCGTGCATTCCATAACTTCATGAGGATGCCGCCAGCCATGTTTGATGAAGTTGTGGAGCGGCTGAACACCCAGGGTGAACAAGCAGAGCATCAACATCCGGCCCAGCCTGGGACCCTGGACTCAAGGTGGCACTGACTCTGCCACACTGGGGCCTCAGGGCACGACCTACAGGAGCATGCAGTACGGCTGGAGGGTGCCACACAACACCATCAGCATTGTGGTCAGAGAAGTGGTGCAGCGCCATCATCGAAAAAATACCTGGAGGAGCTCCTCCAGTGCCCCTCCACTGAAGAAGGATGGAAGAAAGTTGCAGAGCAGTGGTCTCAGAAGTGGAACTTTCCCCACACCGTTTGGAGCCCATTAATGGCAAGTATGATGGCCTGCAAAGCTCCAGCCAAGTCGGGGTCCACTTATTTTACAACTTACAAGGGCTTCTTCAGCATCATTCCTCTTTTGCCATAGTCAATGCTGACTACAAGTTCATGTATATCGATGCTTCAGGCAACGGCTCATCTTCAGATGCGCAGGTATACAATTGCCAGTCACCTCAAGGAGGGGCTGGAACGCAACCTCATCATGGGTTTCCCAGATCCAGACCCCCTGCCCAACGACTTGCAAGATGTTACCCTACTTCATCGTGGGGAATGACGCCTTCTCCCTCAGAACCTACCCTCATGAAGGCCTACACCTCCAGATGCCTCACCGTGAAGAGAGGATCTTCAACTACAGGCTGTCCAGGGCAAGGCGGGTGGTGGAGAACGCCTTTGGCATCTGGCAAAAAGGTTCCAGGTACTTCTCACCACCATGCAGGCATCGCCCAGAGACAATGAGGAGGATCGTGGAAGCTTGCTGCATCCTGCCACAATCTCCTGTGCACCCACCACTCAGTCTTGCAGAATAGGCTCGTGGACCTCCCAACAAGGCAATGGGGACATGAGCCTGGGGATGGAGGCAAAGGGCGAGAACCTGATAGACACTGAGGATGTGCAAGGCACAAACAGAGCCTCACGTGAAGGGAAGAAGCAGCGCAACCTCCTGAAACACTGGTGCAACTCCCCAGCTGGAGCAGTGGAGTGGCAAGACATGATAGATGATTAATGGATGCTTCCTTCAGCTCTCTCATTCACATGGATGAGATTGTGCCATGTATGTTGAGTGACCCTACCAATGAACAAGGCATTTAATAAGAGTTTGTGTTTATGTTGAAATGTGTGGATCAATGATTACATTGTTATTGATAATAAAGGGCCATAGGTGTGGCACTGGAGGGTGGACCATACAGTCCCACTATGCTTGCACGGGAGGTTTAGCAATCCACAGCTATCTTAACCCATCCCAAAGGTATCCCTGCCCCATCCCACAGCTACCTTAAACCCATCCCACAGGTATCCCTGCCCATCCCACAGCTACCTTAACCATCCCACAGGTATCCCTGCCCATCCCACAGCTATCTTAACCCATCCCACAAGCAGGCAAAGGCTTAAACCATTTCTAAAAAGTTTCCACCAAGACTTTTATGACAAAAATAAATGAAGCAAGGGTGTGAAGCAAAGATAATCTTTATTAATAACAAGCTGTAAAAGAAAAATGACCCAAGTCAAGTTGTCCAAATAAAGTCTACAGGTAGCCACCAACAGTCTCTGGCACTCTTCTCTGGCACTCAGAGGTGTGCTCAGTCTCAGGGGTGAAGGGTCCAGGTGCTTGTGGAGGGTGGCTGCTGCTGGAGTGCTGGTCTGAAGCGCCACTGGGGTGCCTGGCCCCGAGAGGACAATAGGGGACGTTGTGTTGAGGAAGCTCTCAGACAGCTGGCTCAGCCCCGTGATGTTGAGAGCCCTCCTTCCTCCATGCCATGGGGGTTCAGCCCCAGTACTGACGACAGATGTACTGAGGCTGTGGCTTGGCTGTGGGGTGGAGGAAGGAGCAGTGTAGTGGGGCTGTCTGGTCTGCAGCTGGGTGAGGATGGCATGGGTTGCATGGGTGGCAGCAGTGGCGTGGATGGCATCAGTGGCATCAGTGGAACCGGTGGCAACGGTGTCGGTCCGATGAACCTTGTGCCTGGGACTGGGAAGGGCTGCTGCCTGTGCTGTTGGACCTCCTGGTAGCCGTTAGCCTTGGTAGGTGAGGGCCTGTGCAAAGCCTTGGAATGGAGGGACATCACCTGGGGTGGAGGAGCAGACCTGGACTGGGTGGGAGCAGGTTCAATCTGGATCTGGAGGGTTGTGAAGCAGATCGGTGATCCTGTCCTTCACCATCTGGTACTGGGGTTCCGCCATGTCCGTGAGGGTCTGGTTCACATAGGTGAGGATGGGCTTGCAGTTGGAGGATGAGGAGTCGGTGTGGACCAGCTGAGAGAGGAGAGCTATGCTGCTTCCTGATGGTGTCTCTTTATCTCCAGCAGTACAGCGTGGCTCTGCCCCTCCTGTCTGGCTCTCTTGCCCTTTCTGTGGAGGTGGAACTGGGGGTGGATGCGGGTTGGACTGTGGTGGAAGTGCCGTCTCCTTTCTTCCACTGCGCCAGGGAGTCCTCCACGCGCTCCGCCACGGTTAGAACAGCTTGTCCGCAGGTTCTCCGTCGTGGCACGCTCCACAAGACACCTGCCTGGGAGACAGGAGCTGACTCTCGGCCCGGAAGAGGACTGGCTCTCAGCAGGCTGCCTGAGAGAGAGGGTTGTGAGAGGGGCTGCTCCTCTGGTGGTGGATTCTCACCCTCCAGGAAACTGCAATTGGCCATCACGTAGGTCTCTCGCGGTCCATCAGCTTGACCGCAGCCTGGCCAGATTTCTTGAGGTGGCAGCTTCCTGTACCAGGTGTGCATGTGCTTCCACCAGCCGAGGAGCACCTCCAAAGTGTAGCCCAGGCTCTCCACCTTCTCTCTCCAAGCAGCCTGCTTCCTTTTGGTGTCCCTATAGAGCCCTGTGTTCCCTTCCGCCATAGAATACTCATTCTCTTCAAGCCACTCCAGCACCTCATCCTCATGTTCCTCCTCAATGTTGTATCGCCTCCTCTCCCGTCTCGTGTCTGCCTCTTCCTCCCTTTGACAGGTCACATGGACCCTCATCAGAGGGGCTTCCAGGTTGTAGGGGATGCTCCTCCACACCACCAGCAGCAGCAGCACCAGCAGGACCAGGATCAGCAGCAGCCGAGTAAGCACCAGCAGCGCCAGCAGACCAGGAGCACCAGCAGGACCAGGAGCACCAGCAGGACGAGGAGCAGCTTCAGCAGAGTAAAGCACAGCAGAAGCACCACCGCCAGAAGCAGCTTCAGCAGAGTAAGCACCAGCAGAAGCAACCACTGCCAGAAGCAGCTTCAGCAGAGTAAGCACCAGCAGAAGCACCACCACCAGAAGCAGCTCAGCAGAGATAGCACTAAGCAGAAGCAACACTGCCATAAGCAGCATCATCAGCTCCTCCAGAAGCGTAGCAGCAGAAGCCCCAGCCCCAGAAGAGCGAGCACGTGCTGCAGAAGCCCCAGCAGAAGCAGAGTGAGGGCCAGGGGGTGGCCCTGTCCCTCTTGCTAGGCTGTGGCAGCA
This sequence comes from Laticauda laticaudata, assembly GCA_004320025.1. Lineage (NCBI taxonomy): Eukaryota > Metazoa > Chordata > Lepidosauria > Squamata > Elapidae > Laticauda > Laticauda laticaudata. The sequence goes on from BHFT01056515.1 coordinate 42,872, forward strand.
GATGTCTGAGGCTTTCTCTTCTTCCATTGGTTGTGGGTTGCTGGCTGGCAGGCAGGCAGGCAGGCTGGTAGGCAGGCAGGCAGCAAGGCTGGCAGCAGGCTGGCTGGCTGGCAGGCAGGCAGCAAGGCTGGCAGGCAGTCAATGTGTTCTGGAAAGCAGGTCTTTCCTCTGAATGTTGACCTGCTGGGAGCTGCTTCCCTTTATATCCGCGGGGTTGACGCAATGCATCCTACCCGCATGCGCAAGTGAACGCGTAGATCCGCTCGGCTCCACTGTGCGTCCGCTTCATCCGCTCAGCTTCCACTGTGCACCCGCTTCATCCGCTCCGCGTCTGCTCTCTGCATCCGCTTTATCCGTTCCGTGTCCGCTTTGCTGCGGTCCCCCGGAAGCCTTGCGGATGTGCCATCCGCTCCCATCCGCTAGGCTTACGTGGAGCATCCGCTTTCCATCCGCCCTGCGTCCACCCTCCGGTCCGTTCCTTTCCGTGTTGTCCGCTCTGGTTATGTAAATTTTTTGCCCCTTTTGAAAGGCGGACAACAACGAATGAACATTTTTCTCGTCCGCTGTGTCCTTTTTACAAACGTTTTGCATCCATCGGCCAGTGTGACAGGGCCTTTAAATTCTTCACTATATAGCACAAGATCCTTTTGTCATTATAAATAACAATGTAATACAGTACCTCTAATGAATTGCAAAATGAAAAGAGATCTCTTTCTCTCTCTTCCTTCTCTTCTTCAAGCCAAGCCACTCGATTCGTCAAATTGCTATTTCCAAGTTCCAGCTGTTCTTTACTGTATTGCAGATCATGTAGCCTGTCCTCAAGATCTGTCTATTACAAAATTAATAAACACAAAAATGATTTAACTGTCTGTTAAATCATGTCATGTCAAGTGAACAATTATAGGGACAAAAGTCCAATTAACAATGTTTAATTTCAATTCAATTAATTTCAATTCCATGATATTTAAACATGATCAACTATAGATCAGAAGCCAACAGGAAGAATTTCTATCTGCAAATTATCTATACATTTACAGGACACTTAAAAGTTTCAGAATAAATCCCAGGCATACCTTTCCTTGCTCAAGGGATTGCAGCTCAAGCTGAAGACTGAGCATTTCTGAAGACATAGTTTCTTGTACACGTTCTGACATTATGTGTAGTTCTTCTGATTTTGAAGCAATCACATCTTTCAGATGGTCCACTTTATGCTTCAGTTGTTTCTCACTAAGTAATGCTTCCTCTAACTCTGATTTTAATTTTTCAACCTGTAAAACAATGGTTTTCCAAAGGGGGAAATAACTTTTACATTTAACTTTCATTTACACTCATTCTTCTTCAAATTTACTAGCATATCCTCACTAACTATTGCTTGTCTATATACTTCATTTTTATTCCATTCTGAAACTTTAAAAAATATACATTAACTAGGGTCAGCATTTTTTTTAACTAACTTAGCTGGTCAGACAATATAAAGTAATATTTAAAAAAAAAAACCCAACAACACTGTATTTGCCGGAATTTCCTATCACATTTCTTAAGGAAGAAGGCTGAAAAAATAAACATGCAGTTGGATGGTTTATTTATTTATTACATTTCATGTTTCTAGATTGTCTATCTCCCTTAGGTTTTTAAACACATCATGTACTTTGAAACAGTGGCATTATTTCCATCCCATCCCTCCTTTCTGCTCTAAAGCAGGCTTTTAAAAATGGAAGATGTTATATACACTCATGTTCTTGTTCTCTCTCTCTCATTCACTCACACCCACACAAAGCACATGCCCACTTCTTGCTATTCCATCAAACTGCATATAATCAAAATTCATGTATAGTAATAAACTTCGCATCGCAGAAAGATACTCTAATTCACAATTGATTTCTCAATAGATGTATTAAGTCCAAAACATTTTAAAGACAGTTTAGCATCATTAGAAGGGAGCAATTACTATAAACAACAGATTCATCTTATTCTTTGTATAATGCACCTTATTTTTAAGCTCCTTTATTTCTTGCCCATGTAATGTTTCCAATTGCCTGCGCAATGCATCCAGCTGTACATTTTGCTGCTGCTTAAGAGTCTCACATTCAATATTTAAACTTCCCAACATTCGATTCTTCAATTCTACTTCTCTCTGAAGAGTATATTTTTCTTGTTCAAAATTCTGAAAAAGAAGTATCAGAGTTATAACAAAGAAAGGCATCTGCTGCAGAAGCACAGTGGTGAGCAAAAAGTGTTAACTCTGGCAAAGACTAAAAACCTGCAGATATCTTTTGTGCACATTTCTTAACCGCATCAAGGAGAAGATTTAGATGCATGAGCTACTGGATCAGCATAGAGGGAAAGTTTAAATTCTACCTGCTTGCTCATGGGGAAAATTCAATAAATATTCAGTTATTCATATAATGAATCATAGATTGGTTATACTAATAGTTGGTAAACAATTCACAATTTATATTTAAAGATGCTGACCATGTATGATAGCAATGTTTTTCTTCATGATGGTAAAGGCAGTTGTTTCATTTATAACCATTTATTTACCACAGCCTGGGAAAAAGTCACCTTTAAACTGTTTTGCACTTAACATCCATTGCAAACCATTGTACCATCCCTTCAGTTACATGATTGCAATTTAGGCATTTGGCAATTACCTCACATTTATGACTGGTTACAGCATCCTGCAATGACATGATTACAATTTGTGACAAGATTTCTGGCCAAAACAAAAACCTATGGGGAAGCTGGAATTGCTTAACAATCATGTGAATTGCTTAATGACAATAGTAAAAATGGTCACACTTCCGGTTTGAGCTTCTTCGGTGACAGACCGAAACCTCGTCTCTCCGAGGCTTCGATCCGTGCTCGCCGCTGGAGCGCC
>BHFT01056518.1:0-21542 GCA_004320025.1 Laticauda laticaudata
CACTTTTTGGAGTGGATGACAACAGATGGAGCCACCCCCGAAATTTTTCTCGTCCGCTGTGTCCTTTATGCATACGCTTTGCGTCCGTCAGCCAGTGGGACCTAGCCTTTACATTGATAGGTTTCTGTAATCCCAAAGAACTCTCAGTGATTTCCAAAGACAAAATACACTATAAACAATTAAAATACATAATTAAAGCATCCATAATCAATTTATGTAATCTTACAGTATAAATTATATGGACAAAAAATCCTGTTTGTAAAGCTGGCCCAGATGGTAATCATATATATCTATAATGCCTCCAAAAGTTATCTGTTTTGATAGATACTTGTTGTCTATCAAAGTTATTTGTTTTGCTCCTGGAAAACAAATTAATTTATTAAAGCATCAGATCTCTCAGTAAAATCCTAGCTTGAAAGGAATAATAACAGCCTGGGAAAAATTGTTAGAGTAAAGAACTCTTTGCTGTCCACAATTTCATAACCTCTTGGGCTGTTTTTTTCAATTTCTGGCTGCCACAAAATTGGATGCCAGCATTCATGTTTTGTATATCTAATAGGGGGGGAAAGGTCCAGAGCAAAAGTATTGTTATTAGATAACTTCCTATGCAGGAGCAATTCAGGCTATTGTAGTTTGTTAAGGTTAAAACTAGATCCCTGAGATAGGAGATATGCTAACAAAACTCAAATCTGGATACATGAATCTTTTCCTTCAGCACATCAGCAGCTCGGGACTCAAGCACTCCAAGACAGCTGGGACCTGCATAATTATTTCCCCCAAATATGGGAAGCTGCAGGAGTGGGGATGGAGGGTTCTCCAAACTGCCCAATCTTAATTAGGGTCTCTCCTGCAAGGACGCACGCAGAAGCGCCCTGCAGACCGCATCCTCTGCATCAACAACCTCAAAAACCGAACTGAAGTATGTGTAACAGTATCTCCAAAACAATGTGGATGCTATATTTGTTACCTAACTCAATATATAAATATATATATATATATATATATATATATATATATAATATATATATATATACTTATATATATAATAATATATAATATATGTTTTTTTAAGCTCTCTCGGGTACTTACATTGGTGCTGTTTAGCTTCCCTCAGGTATTTATCACGTCATTGTAGTTCTGTTCAAAGTTAAAACGTTTCAGCAGAATCTCATCTGCCATCATCAAGGCTTCTAGTATGGAAGTGTGTCTCCAGTTCATATATATATAGTACTATATATAATAATTATTATATATGTCCCACAAAAAACAAAATCAGCCAGCTTTTTGATTCAGCAAAAACAGAACACACAAAGGCAACCCCATAAACAAGAAACAGGACCTTTAAAGAAAAAGAATTCAAAACAGAAAAAAAAACCCCTTAATTGGGGGGGGAAAAAACCAAAGACAAAATGTCCTGCCCTACACATAAAAGAGGTACTTACAGATAAAATCAGTAAGATACTACACGGCCATCACATTCAAGACTGCCTTCAATAAACAGACAAAAAAATAGCAGCCATCCTTCAAAAAAAACCCCAAAGTTCAAAATTGACCTGGAAAACCAAGGCATATTACGAAGTTCCCTGTGCATCATGCCCGCCAGATACATTGGACAGACCAATAGAAGAAATAAAGTACCCACCTGATGAACATAAAAATGCAGTTAAAAAAGCGAACACAGTACCCTCCTCACGATAGTTCAACACATGAAAGACCCAGAGTCAGCAACATCAGACTTCAATGGCAGCCAAAAACCCTAACGCCACTATAGAAAACCCAAGCCACAGAATCATCAGAGAGGCAAGGATTGGAAAAAAAGACCTGAAAGCATGACTAGAAGAGATGATTCCACAGTCTGTCAATCATTGGAAGCCTGCCTCTAAATAGAAAGGACTCCACGAGGCCAAACAGGCCAGGCAAAGCACCTGGGCACAAACAGACTCCACCTGATGGCCTCCAGCTCAAACAACGCTCCCCCCACCGAGGCACCAGATGAACCTAGCTTCTAAACAGATTTCACAGCCATCCTTTCACATTGAAAGCAAAACAGCTGCACTTGAAAAGACTCCAATACAGGAACAGAGGGTTGCAGCCAATCAAAGCACAAAACAGACAGAAGAAACAGAAACGAAGGTGACCAATCAAACAAACTCCAAGTCCAATAACACCAGACCGAAGACTCCCACCATCAGGAATAAGGCTAGCCTGAAATTAAAACCAATCGGCTGTGAGACCCACTGACCCACATACAAACTCCATCAGAAGCCTGATGATGGCAGATGAGATTCTGCTGAAATGTTGCTACAACTTTAAAAGCACTACAATGACGTGGGATAATATCCGAAGGAAGATGAACAGCACACATGTAAGTACCCACGAAAACTTAAAAAAACATATATATATATACCATAATTACAGAGTATTGGCTGCAATAGATCATATTTATCAGGCGGTAATCAAAGACACCATGCATGTAACTACTTCTAATCTGATTATCTGCATCATCCTGCCACAAGCTAGCGAGAACTTGATCGTACATAGGCACAATACAGTAATTAAGGCTGTGCAAGACTCCCAATTCAAATCCAAAAGATGCTTCATCATCTTTTCTCTCAAGGCAGGTGTGAAACTTCGCTGAAGCTTCCAAATGACTTGAAATAACACACCTGAGGCTAAATTTTAATGTAACTCTGGGACGACAGCCATTATAAGTATATGGCAATCACTAAGTCACAAGTCTAAATCATACAAGCATCTTCTCTAAATTAGTCCTCACTTTTCCCATGTTTCTCTTTGAGTAATGAACTTCCTACCTTATATGCTTTGCACTTAGTCATTAATGACAGCCACCTGCTTACCCTCTCTAAGAATATCTTGTTACTGGAGACTCCTGGCAGCCTGGAGTATGAATGTAAAATCTGTTGGCAATGTCTCATCAAAGAAATGCCTTTTTCCATAACATTACAGCAGCTGTATGACATTTATTGTATTCCTACTCTTGTATAGTTCAAAACATCTTTTGGAGATTTAATCTAAGGAGCTGCATACTCCTTATGGTAATGCAGTCTGCCATATAACTGGATACACCCATCTACAGTATCACATAGTCACCAAATAAAATGGCAATTTTCTTGCCCACTAAAATAATCTCAATAGATAAGAATACCGTTTTCCCAAGTAATGGTATGCAAGGAAAAAAACAGTTATGATATTTTTTCAGCAATCATGTTGATCATGATTATCATTGAATGTTAAAGCAGAAGACATTTGGGGAAATTTTCCTTTCTCTTCAATTTGGGAAAGCACAAAGTTGTGACTCTCAGCTGTTGTCTATGAACCTTTCAGGATGACATGATTATTTATGACATGGTGTCTCTGCATGAGTGAAGCTCTGACTGGAAAAGGCTTCCTTTCCAAGCATAAAACACTTATTTTTAGCTTGAAACAATTCAGATAGCCCTCGACATACAACCACAATTGAGCCCAAAATTTCTGTTGCTAAGTGAGGTGATTGTTAAGTGAATTTTGTCCCACTTTATGACTTTTCTTGCCACAGTTGTTAAGTGAATCACTGCAGTTGTTAAGTTAGTAACAGGATTGTTAAGTGAATCTGGCTTTCCCTTTGACTTGGCTTGTCAGAAGGTTGCAAAAAATGATCACATGACCCTGGGACACTGCAACTGTCATAAATATTAGTCAGTTGCCAATTTTGATCACGTGACTATGGGGATGCTGCAATGGTTGTCAGTGTGAAAAATGTCCATAACTCACTTTTTTCAGTGCTGTTGTAACTTTGAAGTCACTAAAAGAACAGTCGTAAATCAAGTACAACCTGTGCTATAAATTTGTTTAAAAATAAATACTAATTTTGCTTCATTGGACTGTTGTAAGTTGTTTTAATTTATGACTAGTTGGTTTCACTATTCTAGAAAAAAAAATCAATGAGTCCATTTCAAACTTAGAATATCTATTTCAAACTTCTTCTCACTTACTGGAAGTCAGAACACTCCCCGAAATGTCAGAAGAATTCCTTTTGAATTTTGAATTTAAATAAAGAAGAAAATATTCTTTTATCTATTTCATCAGATCCATAGAGAGGACTTTCTTGTTAAATTCTGATTTGGTAAGCATGCATGAAAGATTCATTAAACCCACTTTTGTAGGCTTTTGGGGAATTGTAAAATTCAGGGAAGCCATAATATAAGGTTGTTGGGTTGCATTATATTAGATAAATTATAAATGATGCAGGTCTAAATTGCACATAATCTGTGGTAGATTATCACTGATTAAATAATTTGTCCACATTGATTAAATGGATGTAATTTTAATTGAAACATTAGAAAAATCAGCATATATTGAACTGGGATTAATGATCACTTTTTAAAACTGTTTTTCCCCTTTAATTAAAAAATAAAGTACCAAACCCCAATGGAAAGACTGAAATCCTTTGACAGTTTACTGTTTGATGTTTATTTATTAGTTGTACTCCCACAGAAATCTTCTCTTAATATATCTCTTCTTAGTCTATTCAGGTGATAAATATATGCCAAATTCAACTACACTGTTTATCATTTTAAAGAAAATAGCAGGGTTTATATACATCCCTGTCTTTATGTATTGTTGTTTCACTCTGAAAAAAGTGTATGATGTATTATATATCAAGTAAAAGAAGGCTGTTCTTGGATCAATTATACTACTATAATAGATCTCCAGAGCAAAAGATTCCTTTTATGAGCAAACAGAATTTTGGGTAGACATTTTTTTATTATCACTTGAATAGAGAAACATTGGATATGTATTTATCTGCATGCATTTATAAATGTGTACATTTATGTTGAATAGTTTATTTATCTATATATTTGGTTTCAGGCAGGGGTAGGCTTCAAAAAATTTAGCAACGGGTTCTCTGCCCGGTTGTTGGATGAGCATGGCCATGCTGGGTGTGGGCTAGTCAGCCTCCTGCACCACAGCAGGGCGCGGGTTGCCCTCCGTGGGCTCCGGAGGCTTTCCTTGAGTCTCTGGGAGGGTGAAAACAGCCTCCCCAGGCTCCAGAGGCTCTCTGGGAGCCAGAAACAGGTCCATTTCCAGCCTTCCCAAACATCCAGGAGGCCCGCTTTTCCTCTTCCCTGAGCCTCCGTGCGCCCCCTGCACTTACCTGCATCCAAAATGGGCCATGTGGGGACTCCTGGGATAGGAAGGGTGGGGTGGGCAAGGCCAGCCAGGAATGTGATTTGGGGCTTCTTCGAACTGCAGAGAAGCTTAGCTAGGGCTCTCCCAAACCCCTGTGAACTCCCAGCAGCCCACCACTGGTTTCAGATTCAACCTTTCTTATGTGCACATGGTAAATATATGGATATTCTTTTGGACTCTACATTCTAAGGGGAATGCTCCGCAGTTTAAGGTGTTCTTCTTCCATCATGTTCCCAGCTGTTTCTGGAACCAAATTAAGAAATTTCAGTTCAGATTGAAGTACAGTAGTTTGGAAATAGGGTTTAGCTGATGCTTTGTCTCCTCTATGGCTACCATAATATCTTCTTGCCTTTCCAATTCCTGTCGGGTTTTGGGTCTTCATATGAACTGATCTATCACTGATTTGCCTTTTCCTTTTAGAACTCATTCCCTTCTTACCTGTCTCAGACCTTGCCTCTGTTTTTCAGATATTTGCACACAGATGGTTGCCTTCACAAACACTGCTTCACAAACACTGCTTTCACTTTATCATCATTGATGTTAAAGATTTCCTTTAAAAAAAACCTCTTATTATATGGTTTCATTGCTACAATTGCTCAAACAACAAATTAGAGCAAATTAGTACCTTTTCACCAGAGTGATGAATGGCCAAAAAACATTGCATAGAGTGAAACATGAATATTAGTTAGCAGTGTATTTCTGTATAACCATCTCCTCTGTTGGAATATCTGCTTGTTTCCAACACTGTGCTAAGGTTATTCTGGCTGCAGTAAGAATATGCAGTATTATATATTTGACATTTTTAGGAATTTGTCTATTAAATATCCCCAATAGGAAGAATTCTGGTTTTAATTCAATTTACTCCGCCGTTATTTCCTCTAACCATTTTTTTATCCTATGCCAGTATCTTTGAGCTTCATTGCAGGACCACCACATATGAAAAAATGTTCCCTGTTTCTTTTTACATTTCCAGCAATTTGGATTCATGTTAGGAGACATTTTCGCTATTCTCAAGGGTGAGAGATGCCACCTATAAAACATTTTAAAGGCATTTTCTTTATATGCTGCTGATCTTGTAATTTTATTGTTCCTTGTCCAAACCTTTGGAAAAGGTTTACCATCAAGCTCTCTTAGATTGGCTCTACACTGGAAAGCTTTCTCCCTGCAGAGGTAACAAATCCTTTGTGCTTCCACAGAGCACCTGTTGCATAGCATATTCTGAAGGCATTCTTAGAATGAGTGGAAATATTAACTCTTAAATGTTTGATTTGGAAGCCTGTGGCAGAGCAATCCATTTGGCACCTTGTGCATTTAGGCTTTTAGCCAAGTGTTCTGCCTTTAACACCTCTGCCTTGAGCATATCCTATAGCATATCCTATATATCTTTTATGAGCCTTTATATGTGAAGATTCATTTCTAAAAATGTTAGGCCTACATCTAGTAACATAATATCTAATAGATCAGTCTACGTTATTTCTGCAAGTATGATTACTTTTAAACAATCATGTGCCTCCCTCATTAGCAACAGAATGGCTAGATTTATGGTACTGACTGTATATCTATGGATTTGAAGGGTTTTTTTTCTGCTGCTAAGAAGGTAGTCTCATATTTAGTAAGTCTCTGGTTGGTAAATGTTTATCACAGGTTCTATGTCACAAGGCTTCAACTTCATGTGGCACCTACAGATTCAAGGTAAACTCTAATACCACACTGGTTTTCTGAAACATCATAATTCCAAAAGGATAGCATAACTGCTGGTATTGAAAACCTCCAAGAGATCAAGTATGCACTACCCCATCCCACTCCTTCCAGAGATCATCAAAAGACATGACCAATGCCATTTTCATCCCACATCTGTCCTTAACCCCAATTCTTCCTTCATCTCACTATTCCTAAGTGAACTTTAGGGCATTAATAAACTAAACATAGAAGCCAGATGTATCTGTTCTGTAAACTTTGTATTTAGTATCAGGCACATTTCTTAAGTAATGAATAATTACAGGAGCAGAAAATAATTAGATTTATTTTATTAAAAAGGACTGCTTTGAGTAAGTAGAAAGTATCTCATTCGGTCACTTTCAAAGTCAACTGAAAATGTCCTAATGGCTTCAATTACCTAGCTAAGGCCTAGAATAAATTGAATCAATTAGTGGAGTCTATCAGCCTTTGACTGAGCCTTCTTTGTGTCAGTTCTGTGTGTCTTCACAGCTTGAATGAAACCGCCAGCTGTTCTAGTTATTCAGGTATTCTGAAAATGAAACCCAAAAGCTTCAGAATGGTTATGAACACCAAGCGGTTTTAATTATCTTTTATATGCGGAATGTCCATTCAATAATGCTTGAATTAGTAGCTATGCTTCAATGAATAGTTTGTAAAAGAACTGCAGTGGGCTGGTAAAGGTCAGAAGTAATATCCCTACAGAGGAATAAAAATGGATTATACAAATAATAACACAAATCTTAATATGCTTTAAGTGTAAGTCAAGCCAAATAATTGAAAGTGGACAAAAGTATATGATTATACATGTAAGGGGGAGGAGTCAGGCCTTTGTAATTTCAGCTGTGTGAAATTATGTACTGGATTCAGTGGATGTGTTGGTTTTTATGGTTCAAGATGTGGCCAAAGTGACTGATAGTTATGCTGGTGATAAAAATGTGAGCAGAAACTTAATTGTGATAAAACAAAGCCCTGATGATTGTTACTTGAGTGTATTCTGGCAATTAGTAACCCTGGGAGATTTCAGTCATTTTGTGAGACAAACAATACTTTTGTTGATTTTTTGAAAATGCATTTGGTGTTAAACTTTCATAATATACTGTATAAAAATGGAGCCAACTCTGAATTGTTAACCTGTTTATGTTATTGTTGTATGTATAACCCAATGTTAATTGTTATTCTTAAAAGTTAAGTTAGTCTTCTATTTACTGTAATGAATGAAAGCAAAATTATTCAAAGAGGGAATAAAAACCTGGATGGGTTTTGCCTAAGTGAATGATAGAATAAAATAAAACTGTCAGCTGATTCCATTTTGTAGAATGCTGTGGAAGGGACAATAAGAAGAGGGAGTAGAAATTTTAAAGTACCCATGTAACATTACTTGATGTTTGAAAAATTATTGCCAAAGATGCTTTAGAACAGGGATGTCAAACTTGTGTCATCATAGCGGCATCACAAGATGTATTGGGACTTTCCCCTCCTTTGCTAAACCAGATGGGGGTGGGGCCAGCACATGATGCATCTGGCCCGTGGGCTGCAAGTTTGACACCCCTGATTTGGAAAGGGTTCTGCTATTCACTAAAACAGCTATTTCTATCCCCTAGTCATAAGGAGATGGAAACATAATGACATGTTCTTTGAAAGTCCCATCAAAGTCCTTTAAACTTTTAGGAAACTTCTTAAGGAAGCTAGAAAAAGATGCAATTGCTTTAAGCAGGTGCCAACAAGTGCTGCATAAACACCCTCCATATTCTGTAGCTCCTCTTCCAACTTGAATCCAGAGAACTAAATATTCTTTCTCTGCAATGCAAGACAAATGTAATGTAATTCAATTCCAACATGCAAACAGATGGAAGTCATTTCATATTGTTCCAAATTTATATGTGGTTTAGCATGTTTATTTGTAGGCATGTTAATTTTCATATATTCACTATCGTTATTAGATGCAAAGCATGGCATAGTTTTGAAGTTGTCCAAATACATTCTATTGTTGTATTTGATTTATAGTAGCAATCACATTTGTTATCCCAGCAACAGTTCAATACTCATTTTATTTGACTGTTGAATAAGTTCCCTCTCTGTTGCATCTTACATATTGTTTATATCTTATACTGAAGGGATTAAAATTAATAAATTAAAAACCTTGGCCAAATTGCAACTTCTAATATAATTTTTCAGTTGCCCTGTTAAACATGGCTTATTTTTCTTCAAGTCAATGAGTGATATAGAATGGACAGCCTTTCTGACTATGCATGAGCCATTTGCTGGACTGTCCAATCATATAGGGAATGTCAGGTATCCTATAAACAAACAAACAATCCTTATTAAAATGGTCAGCCAAACTGACAAAGGTCATCTCCAAAGCCTTATAAAGTTAGTGCAGCAGCAGCTCCTTCTAAGCCAGCTGCCAGCAAAGGACTTGCAAAGAATATTATATTTGTATGTTTTATTTTCTAATATTGTTTGCCAGAAATTAATTTAATGAAAGATGAAAGATAGTATAGTATTAAAAGCAAAATATTTCTGTGAGGTCTTTGGTGCTCTCTGTACTTGGTGGTTTTCTTGCAGATGTTTCATTCCCAGATTAGGTAAGATCATCAAGGAATATTTTTTTTTGTATAATGATAGGGGATTTTGAGATTTTCTTTTCAGCTAAGGCAGGAGTTGGACATAGCATTATTGTGAACCAATATCACAATTCTTGCTAAGAATTCAAAGATAGTAATTCAAGGATTGGAATCTCTTTTCCAAATTTCTATATAAAGATAGACATCATTTTAGTTCCAGATTACTGAAATACAAACTAGGATCTTGTCAAAAATAGTAAGCAAGCCTTTGATAAAGAGTCTGCCCAATTTTGTGGAATTCTCACTTCTCCTATCTTTTGGGGAAGAATGTATCGACCCTTTCTTCTTTTGTTTCTCAATCTTCTCTCCAACTCTTTTCTCAACTCTCTCACCTCGCTCCTCCTCTTCTTTGTTCTTCTGATTTGCTATGATGTTTTTGGATGCTGACTTGTCCAGGGATGGGCTTCAAAATTTTTAGCAAAGAGATATCTGCCCAGTTGATGGGTGGTGTGGCCAGGGTGGGCGTGGCTGACTAGGCTACACCCACAATGGCCAGACCACCCATCAACTGGGCAGATATTGCTGTGCATCACAGCAAGGGGCACTTTTGCCCTCCCCTGGTTCCAGAGGCTTTCCTTGAGCCTCCAGGAGGGCAAAAATGGCCTCCCTGGGCTCCAGAGATTCTCTGGAAGCTGGAAACAAGCCAGTTTCTGGCCTTTCCAAGTCTTTGCACACACCCTGCATTTACCTGCATCCAAAAGAGGCCATGTGGGGACTCCTGGGAGGGGCAGAGTGGGGTGGCTCGGGCCAGCCAGGAGTGGGATTTGGGAGGTCTCTGAACTGTGCAGATTCTTAGCCAAATGTTCTTCTGAACCCCTGTGAACCCCCAGCAGCCCACCCCTGGACTTGTCCATACCAAGCACACACAAAAACATGCTATTTCTGTGGATGTCCAGTTGCCGTCTTTCAGTCTTTTCATCAGACAATGGAAAATGAATTTCCACAAAAACAAATCTTAACAGGTATCTGTTTTTATTATGTGGGATTTATTCATCTATGTTCATTGACAGAGATGCAGCCTATCCAGAGAAGGAAGATTTGTCACTCTTAAAATCAAACCTGGATATTGCATAGAGATTTGTTAATATTTTCTCCAAATCTTTAATGACAAACTATCTACAGGAAATGGTGATCAGAAGCAGAGGAACGGTACTTGGATAAATTGCTTAGCTTAGCTAATTGCTATTCCTTTCCTCAAATTATCTGACTTTAGATGCAGGATGTGTGTGTGTATGTGTGTGTGTGTGTGTGCATGTACGCATGCACCAAAATGATAGAATTTGAGAGAAAGAATAGGGAAATGGAAAAGAGGTTAAAACACCGTCCCTATTCATTTGTCCTTCACTGATGATTGCAATGTTTTTTAGGAAAATTGGAAAGTGGGAAAGAATTACATAGAAGAAATTGCTCCGTAAATCATATTCATCTTGAGACAAAATTATGCAGCGATATATCAATAGAGGCATAATAGCATCAAGCAAAACATTAAAAAAAAACTTACTGTGTAGATATCTTAAAGTAACCCTGTTTCTGGATTTGCACATATAAAAGTATTCTTCAAAGATAAATAAATGCATGCAAATGGAAGTTATGAACCAACTTTATTTATGACTAGAGAACCATGGAATGATTGTGTAGTATTCCCAATTACAAAGAAGAAATTCTATGGGTAAAACCAGCTGTCTGTTCAGACCTTAATTCAGTGAGACAAGGCTGGGGAGAGACCTTAGATTAGAAGATGGTAACCACCAGGGGTGCGCTGCTACCAGTTCACCCTGGTTCGAGTGAACCTGTTTTTAATCCTAGCCCTGTCCACCCTGCCTTACCCAGGAGTCCCCACACAGCTCATTTTAGATCTCAGGTAAGTGCAGGGCCCTCACAAAGGCTTGGGGAGGGTGAAAAAGAGGCCTCCTGGAGGCTTCGGAAGCCTGGAAACAAGCCTCTGGAGCCCGGGGAGGCCTTTTTCACCCTCCCGGAGGCTCAAGCAAAGCCTCCGGAGCCCGAGGAGGGTGAAAAATGCTCCCCCCGGTGGCCCATTGATGGTCCCAGGCCAGGATGGTGCAGGAGGTGGACTAGGCCATGCCCACTATGGCCACACCCACTCAACAACTAGGCAGAGAACCGGTTGCTAAATTTTTTGAAGTCCATTCCTGGTAACCACTGATGAAGCTAAGCTTTTGTTTCTACTTATGAGGTCCTTCATATAAGTAGCTCATGCAGGAGACATTGATTTGAGAAATTAAACTGTTCCACACAAACAGTTTTAACATATTAAGGGCCCACAATGTGTATATACTATTCGTGACATAATGGCCAATCTATATGTTGATGAAGCATCACAAAATTGATTTCATTGTCATTTTCATATATTTCTTCAATATATGTGTTAGGGCCAAAACTGTGATAACTGTTTCCTTTCAGATCAACACAATAAAGTCTAAGAATTAAGTGGGGGGGAGGGGGCAGTTGTATTTGGAGAAAACTGAAGCATGTTAAATATACAATCCTTTTCCCCCTGCATGTTCAAAGTACAAAAGATTCATGTTGTTAAGCATCTAATGGAACATTTCTCACTTATGTACATAAGATATATTTTGCAAGGTTCTCTGTATTTTCATGGAAGCTCATTATTTTCAGATGTGTAAAACTAGTTGAGCAGTTTCAGTGAAATATATAGATTGCCCATAAAAACATGGATTGCCGATAAGCACATCTACTCTTCCTACACAAGATGTTAATCAATGCATTCACATTAATTAGCACACTTTTTATGGAGAGCAAGACAATGGAACAGAGAAAGAGAGCTTCAGATTCAAATGACTTTATTTTCCTTCATGTACAGTACATGTTACATCTCCTCTTTGTAGCTCAGACTGGCACACCATTATATGTGAGTTTAGCAAAGATATAAGAGGCTTGGTAGCACCAATATTTTGCTGCTTTGTAAGAAATCTCCTAGATAGTTGCATTTAAAAATAAACCCCAAAACAAATATATCATTCCTATTTATTTTGATCTTCACTATAAATCCAGGTAAACAGATTAAATAGTTTAGTGATTGTGGAAGGCCGGCATATCTGAATCTTTTGCTCCAGGGTTCTTTGCAATCCAGGAATAATCTCTGTACATAGTCCTAAATGTTAATCCTTGGTAAAATGAAATATCTCTGCCTTGCAGCTTATACTAGATAGGTTCTAGATAAACAAAAGGGGGGATTTTTAAGCAGGTTTTAATGCTATTCCTTGATCTCTGTAGGACTGTATCCCCGTTAGCAAATCCAATAAAGCCACAAGCTTTAAATAAACAGGACAGCATTTTTTTCCCCATTCAAAATAATTTAGATCACCTTGGTTTAGTTAACAGGGAGAACTGTATATTTTTTGAGAGCTTTTACTTGGTAGTAGCGGTATACTGAGCACCCACACATGAAGGAAGAGATCTGATTCCTTTACTTTCCATTTAAGAAATAATTAGTAAGTTTAAGAAAGATGTATAAGACATATGTGAATATATGAATGTCATTGCTCACATCAATGAATTAGATACCAATTGGATTGATCACAAAGAAGACCGTTATGATGAATTAGTAACCCTTGGCATGGAACTGCATCTTCTGACAGTGTGCCCATAGCTAGAATAAAAAGCAGTTGCATCTGACTGAAATCTACTTGATTTGAAGAATTATATTTAAAAAGCTTTTATTATAATGACATTTTTTTCTTTAAAAATCCACTGTAATATTTTCTAAGATGATTCAAGGACACAAATTCAACTGACATTGTGGCCTCCACTTAGAAAACATTTTTTTTTAAAGAACACAAGAATACATCTTGAGATCTTTTTATGACATTTTTTGTTTTGTTTTTACAATATACAGTAGACATGATTTATATTCTATAAATCCATAATTACATTTTTCACTTGCCCTATTTACTTAATAAAAAAAGTAAAATGTTGGATATTTTGTCTGTAGTTAGGTGGCCCATTTTTTAAATACAAAGGATTAACAGGGCAACGTGAGGAAACGAGATCAGCAACAAAAACAAGTATTAAACTAAAGCACTGTTCTCAGATTTTCATCATGCCAATTTTCAACATAAATGCAAATAAGTCTGAATTAATGCTGGTTTCCAATTAGGTCCACTGTCACATAGAGGTGAAATGTCTGATATATGTAGAGGCCCAGAAATTGGAAAAAAGTAAAATCAAGTTTCAGTTCTACCTCTTCTAACCGCTGCAATAACATAACAAATGTCTTCTGTCTGCCATGAATGTGATGGAGTATAGAATTAATAATCTGATATCATTTCTGGATTAGTTCAGTGAGACATGCTGCTTAATCTATATTTTAACAAAGTAAGAACTGCAGATATGATTTTCCAGGCACTATGCTCAGACTCTTGTTGTAGTTAGTTGCAAAGTCATGTCCGATCCATCACAACCCCATGGACAACATTCCTCCAGGCCTTCCTGTCATCTACCATCTTCTGGAGTCCATTTAAGCTCATGCCCACTGCTTCAGTGACTCCATCCAGCCACCTCATTCTCTGTCATCCCCTTCTTCTATTGTTCTCAATCGTTCCCAGCATTAGGGTCTTCTCCAATGAGTCCTTCCTTCTCATTAGGTGGCCAAAGCATTTGAATTTCATCGGATCACAATTCATCAGTTATCCATAGCTCAATTTTTTACAGGTTAAGAGGTTTTTTTATTAGTTTATAACAAACTAAGAAAATACAAAAGCAAATAGTAGGAAAAGTAGGGAAGGGAAAGGGGAACGGAAAAGTGAGGAAAGAAAGGGAAAAAGAAAGAAAAAGCATTGACTTCTGATTCCTCTATATTCCTTGATGGTAGCAAGACTGCTCTACACACAGAAATGGTAGGACATTTCAATCCCAACGATGGATGAATGGCTATAAAAATTTATGGAGTTAGCAGAGATGGTTAAATTAACTGTTTTGATCAAAGGAAAAAAATACAAATACTTTTATTTCTTCCTGGAAACTGTTTCTGGACTTTGTGCTTGAGGTAGAAAAGAATGAAACTTTGATTTTGGGTTTTACCGATCAGATAGATTTGTTGTTATAGAAATGGCTAGTTTAAACTATTATGTAAAAGTAAAAAGTTGAGCTTTGATGTTAATGCCTTATTCTACTGCATCAAAAGGAGTTGGAAGTCATAGCTCTAGTTTTTCCAACCATGAATTCTGATCGTAACTTGGAGGTAATTATAGTTGATCAGATTCAGATATCATAGTAAACCATAGTACAAATTTGAAAACAGAGTTATAGAATCTCTGTTCACAGGAATGTGCGCATAGAAGCACATGATCACTGAACCAGTTGTTATGCTGGCAGCATCCCACCCTTGGTTTTCTCCAATATTCTGGCACTTCTGCTATAATCCAGAAATTCTCAGAGATTACAGCCAATATGATTCTCATATCACACCCATCGTTTTCTTTAAGATCCTGGTATATAATCCATCCAGCTCTCGTGACTTGAATTGATTCAAAGCAGTTGATGCACTTACACAACTTCTTTACACTTTACACATCTTTCCTTTACCCCCCATTTTGCAGCTTCTGAGAGGCTGGAACACTCTTTCTTTTTGCATTACATCTTGTGAGTTAAACTGATTTAAGGGTGAATGACTGCCCAAAGCTCCTACTGAGCTTTCAAGGTTGAGGGTGGACTTGAACTTAAGTGTCCTCAATCAACAGCTTATCCATTACCTCATGTTCTCTGCCTTTCAGTTCATCTCCAATCACTTTTAGTGCCCTGATGCACTCATTTTTGAAGACCTGTGGTGACATTACACTAAAGAAAGGAAAAGAAGGGGATCCCTGCTATTATTACAAAAACAGTGATGAGAATGATTTATGATGGCTTATGTAATTAGAAAAGTGGTTTTCTTTCCTTGCATGAACTTTGTAGCTCTTAGAGAAGGAGAATGCTAGATCCTGAGGCATTTTTGAAGCATTTTTTTATTTGTATCTTGCCACAATCTCAGTACTCAGAGTCACAGTATTCAGAGTAAAAACAACAGAATTGAAACAACATATACTCCAAAACACAAAAAAGGAAGCCAAAGTAGGAGGAAGAAAAAAGTAAGTACGGGCAGGGTAAGATTTTACTGAAAGGTATTTGAAAAAGCTCAGTTTCTAATAACTGCCTAAAAGATCTCAAGGATGGGGCCAGGTGAGAAGAGAGCCCGTAGTCATGGGCACCGCTATGGAGAAGCAGCACCTTCTCAGCTCTGGTTGCCCTTAGATTCCATAAATGAAATTTCTGACAGAGGTTGCTTAACCCATAGGAGATGTTCAACTGACATCTCTTCATTTTTCTAGAAAGTGAAGAGCAGTGAATAATTATACCTTCAAACTTTTAAAAACCCTTGAGAATTGATTTTTTCAGATGTCCTTCCACAATACTTAATAGTGGGAGGGAAAAGAAAGGTGTCTCATATTATACAGCAAACTGGCCATTTCTATTTGCATCCCAATATCAGGTTTAAATCCATGAGGCATAGGGTTACCTTTGTGGTATTGCCATGCAATGCTTCTTCCTTTGTCCTCTTGTAGATACCTGTGTATCTACTCTCATTTATTAGCTGGGAGTTCTCATGGAAACCTAATTAGAGAAATTAGGGATTTAAAAAGAAATAGATTGGCTCAAGAAAGATCTGTAATTTCTTTAAATGCATTTGCAAAGAGTGAATATAATTTATGTGTCTGTCAAAGCAAGACTGAATAAAACGTAGAAGAAACAACAGGGAAGTGTTCAACATCTGACAAAGCAAAATGTTTTGCTAAATTTAGCACTAATTCTTGCACATATTATTTCTCAGTTATATGCAGATTCCAACAGGTATGATTAATGTCTTATTCAGCAGTGAATGTTGAACCATTCTAACCATTTGATGTCTCAGTGTTACTGTTTGTTGCTGACCTAACCATCTGTTGATAACCCAGAATTGTTCTCTTACTACCCACTGCCATCTGTGAATTACTTGGAACAGCCATTTTCACCTGCCTGAAAAGTCTACCACTCTCCTCCTCTTCCCACTCCTCCTCCTCTTCCCACTCTTCCTCTCCTTTTCCACCTCCTCCTCCTCCTCCCACTCTTCCTTCTCCTCTTTTCTTCTTTCTTCTTCTTTAGAGCATCTTATAACCACAAAATCTATCTTTCACAATATATACTGTTTCCACTTATAATTTCATACCTTTGGGCCTTATATCAGAATATTTGCATTAATTTTTCCCTGCTTCTTTCTGAAAATGAAGTTTACACATTATTTACCTCATTTGATCAAACATAATATTTGCAGTTATTAAAATCATATGTTAAACTTTATTTTCACATAACAAAATTATAGGAAAAAATACTGATTATAACATATAAACTTTTCTATTTAACTTTTCAGTATTTTAAAGTTATCAGATTATTCTAAATTTTAACATTTCATAATTTTAAAAAAAAGAAATTGGAAAGAACAATCTTTGCTATGGTATAACAGCACTGTCCACACAGTTTTGCAAGGAAATATAGCTAAAACTTTATTCATGCAACTCTACGCATAAGCCAAAAGGAACCTCTGTATTAACTAAGGAAGCTGGTATAATATTGCTTTCTTTGAAAGATGAAATGAGGGCAACCTCATGTGAGACAGCAAAAATGAGATAATTCCTTGGCATATTCATATGATGTTTAAGTACAGAGAACAGCCCTAAATATGGCCTTGGCAACAAGATTGTACATAAACAGGAGTTCAGAGAAAAGGTTTCTGGAAACAGACTGAAAGTTGCAAAGAAGCTTGACAAACAAACAAACAAATAAATAAGTAAGTAAATAAATAAGTAAGTAAATAAGTAAAAAATAAAAATCAACCAATTCTATAGGCTGACAAAAATAGTGGTTGAAAGTCTTGGACCAAACCTGCTAAAGAAATGCAGGAAATGTACATATAAACCTACTGGACAATTTTTTTTTATTGCTGTAAAAGCATTTTTGCACTTTAGCTGCAGAAATCTTGAGGGGTATTCATGAATAAGATACTTCAGATTAATAGATACATATGAAATGATTTGAATCGTTTTTTTCCATCCATTGGAATGTTATATTTTGCTAAAGCTGATCCACATCTCATGGATTTTTTTAAAAAAGAGGAAAAATTACTGTGTAAGCAATGCTTATTTCTGAAATGTGTAAAAAAGCAATCATCAGAAAAAGACTACAATCATCATGAGCACAATAGTAGGATGATGGACAACTTTTAAATTGTTCGATCAATAATGGATTAGATGTAAAGACAGCAAATTGAATGATATTTCAACAAAACCTCATCTTAATTCACAAACTTTTATTCTCCAATCTTACTGATGACCTGCACTCTGGGGCTGTGTAAAGCATTCCAAAGAAGCAGTTTGTAAAGTATATTAATGTTAGCAAAGTACATTTCTTTGGAAAAGTTAAAGCAGCTGTGTCCTTGGTATTCTCATATTGACACTTTGAAATTTGTCCTCACTTGCTGATGCTGTCTAGCCATGGAAAGTGCTTTCACTGAGATCATCTACAATGTAGGTGTAGATGCACATTTGTGGGAAGGCAGACAGGATGTTAGAGACCCCACACACCCACTTCACACTGTTTCTGTTGCTCCCCTCTGGGAAGATATTTTGACGTGTTTCTAGGAGGACTTCCAGATTTTATAACAGCTTTGTTCCCTATGCCACCTGTCTGGTAAACTCACAAGATTTGTTTCTCTCGCGATGTACAAGTATACATCCAAACTAGATTGTGATGTTTCTCCATGTCATATAATATATGTGGGTACATGCATAATTTTGTGTGTATTTATTTATCTTGTCATGTTCACAAAGTGTATATTGAAGGTGGAGACCTTTTGAGAGCTGTATGCAATGGAATTTCATTTTAATGTATGCCGATTAGTCAACATTCAAAGTGACAATAAAGTTATTCTAAATCTCAGGGCCAACTTTTCAAACCATCATCCCAGTGAAGGGTTCTTGGTGCTCTCTCTGGTTGGTAGTTGTTATGCAGACATTTCATTACCAAACAAAGTAACAGCATCAGTGCTAGCAAGGAGTTTGCTCTCACTTTATAGTCTAGCGGCTTCCACTATCAGTGGGAGTGGTCTTGCAGGTTCTACTGCTCCAAAGGTAGTTGGTTGGGATGTGTATGGGTAGCTTGATTGACATTTTCTTGATTGCGATATTGTTTGCTTCTTGGTTTTGTCTGATCTCAGAGAAATCAAGCTCAGAGAGCAGAAAGGGCCACATTTCAACCCTGAGATACAAATATTTATCAGAATCATCCCAGTGTTGTAAAAGATGTGACTTTGTTTCACATGCTAATGTGAACCACCTTCACATGCTTCATTTTCTTTGAGTAGTGTGTGTTGTTTTGTTAACCTTCAGAAATTGGTAAGAGGCAGGTTCAGAATTTATGAGCAGATCCAGGAAGGCCTTTGTCTCCCTGCAAAACATCTCCCCACAACTGTCAAGATAGGAGGACTGACTTTTATTTTATTTTTTAAAACATTCATACCCAGATGAGAACATATAACCGTTAGAACATCTAAGCCCAAAATTTGTAGACCTGTAAGGGGGTCATAATTAATACCTTGAATTCTACAAGAAAACAAACTAATGGTTATCAAAGCTGTTGTAAGAAGGAAATCATCTCTAAAAGAAGGGAATCAATAATTTAGATAACTAATGCTAAGAGTTCAAACACAAAATAGAGTCCCCTGGATCTGAATAGTTAAATAAATTTAAAATAATAATATTAATATTTTGTAAGATTGACCAGTCTTCTTGCAGGTAAAAAAAAAGGAGCTTATTTCCCTATCTCTACACACCTCTACACTACAGAGACAGGATATGGCACCATAGAATTATTTGCCAATAAGAGACATAGTGTGTCCCTTACACAGTAGGGACACACTTATTTTTGTCATACCCCCAGAGTTAGAAAGGAATAAAGCATACAAAGTGATCCCTGGAAAGACAAGCAATAATAGTGGAGCAGGAGGCAGAGCTGAGCTCTGACTAAATGTCTCAATTTATGCTCCAACATAAAATCAGGAAATTATTAAACCAAAAATTCATAAAGGTACTATGAAAATTACACTGGGGATGCCTTTCAAAGATTTTGGATTGTATCCATATGAAAGTTCTTCTAGGATACATTGTACAGGATATGCAACTTTTTCAGTTGTCCTCCATGAGACGCTTATGGATCAAGGTTCATTAATAGCACTATGTTCTTTTTTTACATGTGCTGAAATGTAATAGTTGAAGGTTTCTATAGTTTTTTTATCAACTTTAAATTTTCCAGTTGCATGCGTTTTACTAACTAACATCTTGCTATGTAGGATGATATGGAATATATACTTTCCATAATGCTTTACGTTTTCCAGTGGGGTGCTGAATGAGGATGCTCACTTTTGTAACTTGGATGCAAGCATCTTGTTGTGATAACAGATGAAATATTGATTAGCTAATGCTCAAAGGAAGATCTGTGTTCTTTGCATAACAATAGTTCTGTTATGAACATTCTAAATTCAAAGTTAGGCTCTGCTCACAGTCACCTCCAGATTTGACTACTGTAATGTGCTGTATATGAGGCTGCTCATAAAAGTATTTGGAAGGTTCAGCTAGCGCAGATTGCAGCAGAAGGAACAGTTTTATGTGCTTCTAGGATAGCAATAGTACTTAGACTTGTATACTCCTTCACAGCGCTTTACAGCCCTCTCTAAGCAGTTTACAGAATCAGCCTATTGCCCCCAACAATCTGGGTCCTGATTTTACTGACCTCAGAAGGATGGAAGGCTGAATCAACTTTGAGCCTGGTGAGATTCGAACTGGCAAATTGCAAGGAGAAATAGCCTGCAGTACTGCATTTTAACCACTGTGCCACCGTGGTGAATGTTATATCTCTGTTCCACAAGCAAGCATCAGTTTGCTTTTGGGTCCAATTCAAGTTTCTGATTTTAACATTTAAAGACCTTCATGGCATGGGACAATAAATACTGTTTGATTAAAAAAAAAAAAGTCATTCGAAGCAATGCATTCTTTTTTTTTTNAATACTGTTTGATTAAAAAAAAAAAAGTCATTCGAAGCAATGCATTCTTTTTTTTTTAATCACAGAAATTCTCCCAATGACATATCTCAGCATGTCCTTCTCAGTTTTAATCCATGTCGTAATATAATGGTTCTGAGATAACATACATTCCATATCAGCCATAGTAATACCATTTATCTAGATTGTGTTTTTTAAATCTAATATTAGCTAGTGACTGGACCCAAGTCTAATTATTCTTTTGTGCAGATTTGGAAACAAGATTCTCATTTGTATAACTTGAGCTGCTTAAACTCCCATGAAAGAAATGAAGAATAACAAACAACCTCTCCTAAGCTATCATGATTTTTTTTTTGATGCTCAAACTTGAAAGCATAAAGAATAAAATAAAGTTCAGAAACTTTTTAGATATAATTCCCATCCGCCCCTTTTCCACTTCCAGTACCAAAGGCATAGATTTTGCAATTTTCCCATACTTTTTCTGCCTTGGCATTCTGCTAATAAAGTTCTCTGTGTTACACAAAACTAGATGGTGATTTTGTACTCTCCCTGTCTCCCAGTGTTCAAAGGCACAGCCTGTTTATGCTTTTGAAGGGACAAAGGGTGGTTTCAGGCTAATTGGCATGGAAGGGAACCTGAAGGAACTTGAGGAACTCAAGTTGCCTTTAATGACTAAAGAGAGCATTGATTTCTGTTCCAGGCTTCCCAAATGCTTGGTTATAAAGGTCTTTTTCTGGTGGTAGTAGATACGCCTCAGGCGTACATAGCTCCAAGAAGAAATTTTACAAAAGAGGAAAAAAATATCAGTTGCTTAGAAACAGCACTGGAGACATAGAGGAATACATCTGATTCTCACTTCCTCTCATATCTTTATTTTTCATTTCTTTCTTTCTTTCTTTCTTTCA
>BHFT01056519.1:0-10711 GCA_004320025.1 Laticauda laticaudata
ACCCCTTCGGAGGTGTCATCCGCTTCCATCTGCTTTCATCCGCTAGGCTTCCGATGAACATCCGTTTAACATCCCCACGACATACTACCCACGTCCGTTCTTTTCCGTTCTGTTTATGCAAATTTTTGCCACTTTTTGGAGCAGATGAAAACAGATGGAGCCACCCCCGAAATTTTGCTTGTCCGCTGTGTCCTTTCTGCATACGTTTTGTGTCCATTGGCCAGTGGGACTTAGCCTTTAGTCTGGAGTTTGACCTACTGGAAAAGTAAGAGAGTCCCTAAAATGTCTCATGTGACTGAGAAGCTTGGAAGTAGATCTACAAGATAGATTATCAACTTTGCTGAAAGAATGATTGTGACATTGCCATGTTAATGGACCATTATGCTCATGGATAATACTCTCAAAAATAGTCTGAATCTGCCTTCAAAAGCATTCCTGGGGCGGGGGGGGATTTCCTACTGTTGTGTTGCACAGCCCTGGGAAGCATGCAGCAATGCAAGACATTCTGTATGCTTCAGAACAGGAAAATTGGACCAACACCATCTTTAAAATAGATGTGTGCATCCATATATCATGGTGTGTCAAGAGAAAAAAAGAGTATGCAAAGACGCTCAGCCAAATAGTTACTGTACAGCTGTTGCATGTTCTGATTAATGTGTTACTTTTACATGCACAGAAGAGCATTGGTGATAAAAATTGCTATGTGTGAAGAAACTATAATTTTAATAGAATGAACTTACTATTGGAAGAAAAATTTCATTTTACATAAGGGGGGGATAAAGAACCTCTTATTGACCTTTAATTTGCCTGCCTGGGAAGTAAACAATTGAAATTTAATGTGGTCAACTGGAAATTAATGTAGTTCATTGGAATTACTATTCAAATGTTATCAAATGCCCTTTGCGAGGGCTTTCTTTGTATTAATTTATACTGCTTGGTTGAGAGAGAAATTAAAGGGCAAAGAACTATTACACAAAAGGCCTTTTCTGGCCTTTTAGAGATGTAGTAAAGTCAGACCTAATCCTGGTGATTTTGTAGGCATAGCCATGTGGTTTTCTTGGCAGTTTACCACTCTTGATGCAGTAGTGTTTTTTGTTTTGTTTTCTCCAGTCTCCAGTGTAACCGACAAACCTTGGATTCTCGGGTGGTACCTCATCCAAGAGCTAGCTAGTCCCAATCCCATTTAGTTTCTGAGCCAGCATAAGATTGGCCAGGTGCTGCCATTGCTGAGATCACAGGGAAGGATCAATGAATCATAATGAGGCCTTGAATAGGATGGGATATTCCCAGTGGGTTCTCAAGAATCCAAGCAATGACTCCATTGGAGCCATTAGTGAAGAGACTGAAATATGTTCCTGCTATCCTTTAAAAAAAATCCAAATATAAATCCAGAAGAAGGAGATGGGGAGGAGCTGGAAGAGTTTCAAATGGATTTTCTCACCAGTGCTCCAAAGCAGAACTGCTATTATGCCAGAAACGTTAGGAGGTCCTATAAAATTTTAGACCTAAATTCATTCCACATTTCTGGGAGACAGCTCTATCCAGGTGCAACATGGATGCAAAACCTAGTTTTGCAGCCACACATTGCATGATAAACCTGAAAGGTAGCAGAAATTATTCAATTGTATCTTAGGTAATAGAAAGCCTCCTTGGTGAAGTGAAGAGCTGAGATGAGCAGTTAAGGCTAGAGGCAAAGATTGGTGTCCAAGACATAAGGTTCATACAGAGGGAAGATCCGACATTAAAAAAAAATTATTGCACGCTATGACCAGAAATGAGAATGGATAGACAGAAAGATCTATGTTTGTGAAAAGGGAAGGGTTTTTTAAATATAGGTAGAAGGATGACCTTGGCATACAGCCAATCATTTTCTTTCAGCCAAGCACTTCATCTTCCACAAATTTCTTTTCACTTCATATGGCAAGCAACACCTTCCAATTTCAGCCTTAGGGAGGGGTCATAACAATGTCCCAAACCAAGACACAGGATTGGAGAAATGCCACATTGCCCAGAAATTCAATTTTTAAATAGCTTTCAAGTGGTTGGGATTGAAACCGCTAACCTGAAAACCAAACATTTGTTTTAAATAGATAGGTTCTTAGTTCTTCTGATTATAATTTTTTTTAAAAAATGTCTAGAGAATTATATTTACAGATTATAATCTCTCATTTTCTGGGTTCACATAATATATTGAACTATAAACTAATGAAGCAGGCTGACATTGTGCAGTATTCTCAGCCCCAAGGAAAAAAAAAATAAACCAACATTATGACTAAAGAGACTTTGTAGGTGATGCCCTCACAGCTGCTCGATAATGTAAATGATCTGGTTTAGCAGGTCGTGGGAATGCGACCAAAGGCAGTCCTCTGTACTTAAATTCTCAGTGCTGGCCAAGTGGGTGGGAAGCTTCTGTCCCTTTCTTTGGCCTCTGAGAGGAAGGGGAGACCTTTCTGCTTCCCTCAGCAAGTCTATTATAGTCATTATTTTCAAATGAGGGAAAAGGGGGATGTGAGAACAGAGAGAAAGAAATATCCTTATAACTCAGAGTGACTTTGATCACTGGAGTTTCCATAATAAAGACCTCAGAGGGCTACTTGGTTCCCCCTCTCTCTCCACTTTGGTGCCAGCAATACTCAATGACAGACCTGGGTTGGACATCTGTCCACTCATGCCAAGCATCTCTGCATCCTTCCAGGAGTCAATATTTACCAGTGGTTGCTATGATGGCTTCTTAAAAGTTGAAATTTGCTCATTCAGTTGGTGGAAGATTTGTATTTCAGAAGGCCACCACTTGAGCCAGTTCTTGTTCTCCTTCAGCTTGGCAGCCTGGATTCGGATGTCAATTGTGATTGAATATTTTTCAGACAAGCAGCTTATTGGCTCTTTTATGGTGACCCTCTGCAAAGGGTTTGTTTCCAGGCTGTTGGCATATGAGACCGCGTCTCCCCTATGATGGCAACCTCACAGGTCACCTTCTCTTCCCGTTATCTGAATTGAGGTTTTCCTTGGTGAGGAACTATGTGCCAGGTGGAATATGCTGTGATTGGAGATAGGTTCTCTGCCCTGCTAGGGAAGGATAGCGGCTATCGGTTTGGTGATAGCTTTTCTTTAAAAGCCTCTCTTACTTAGATGGGTGAGACAGATGCTAAGTGCAGAGGAAGTTCATATTGATGTTGATAGGGTAATGGTTTTTATGGTTTGATTTTGTCTTATTTGTTTAATTGATTTACACGGCCACCCAGCTCACAAGGGCATCTCCAAGCAACTAACAACACATTAAAAACAATACAAATCTAGTACCAACAAACATATAAAAATCCTGATTGCCAAAAACTGACCCAATAAATACCCAATGACCATAACATCTCATGGGCGTTTCAACCTCCTGAACCCCATGCCCTGGAACACATCCAGATCTTCAGTGCTTTCCAAAAGGTTTGGAGGGACAGAACCAATCTAATGTCCTTTTGTTGTTGTTGTTGTTTCTTTCTGTAATATCTATGAAGATTCTCACTTATCCAGGTCACAGCTGTATCAAAAGTGATTTTTATTTTGAAAAGGCAACTGCACTGATTTTGAGGAAAAACAACATTTCGCTTCCTATTCTGGAAGCTTCATCAGTTATATTGGATGCTGTGTGAGATGGAAGGACAGTTCTTGACAGCTGAGATTAGTTGGCGGTAGGGGGAATGACAGGTTCTGACAGGTGGTGGGAATGGAAATGGAAAGATGGGGAGGGGTTCCCTTTGCAGTCAACTGGTCTTAACTCTCTCTGAGAGCCGTTGTGGTTACTTGGGGTTTTATCTGTGACCACAGGGTCACTTGGATCAGAAGTGTGGAATCTTCTTGGAGCAGCCAAAAGGACTGCATTGTAAATTAGGGAAAGAAGACTGTTGAGCGTTAACACAAATGGCCTCTTTTACCCCTCTTTTAAACCAATAGTCCTCTCTCTGCCCAACATTTTTCTTTCTGTAGATGCCATTTGATGAGATTACTTGCCCAGGGTTCTGGAAAAGTGGTTAGTACAGCATATGTTTCCTTGTATGATTTGTTTGCTTATTGTACCCTATGATTATTATTAAGTGTTGTACCTTATGATTCTTGACTAATGTATCTTTTCTTTTGTGCACTGAGAGCATTTGCGCCAAGACAAGTTCCTTGTGTGCCCAATCACACTTGGCCAACAAAGAATTCCTATTCTATTCTATTCTGTTCTGTTCTGTTCTGTTCTATTCTATTCTATACTGTTCTATTCTATTCTATAATTTATGATGCTTCCTCCCTTCTTAACCTTAACTATGAGTGGATTTGGACCTTTTGCTATTTCTCTGTGCTGACAAAACATACATAGTATGGTCCACCAAGGGGTCCTTGGTGTTAGAAGCATGGCTTGAACCTATGTCTTTGTTGAGGGCCGTTCCGGCCGTTCCCCCTCCACTCCCCCTTGTATCCTTCTTTCCAGGGGGTATCCTGCAGTGTGCAATAGATAGCAATTAAGGAAGAAAACAATTAGGTCACTGCCTTTGCTGGCTTTGTCTTGCAATCGGGGCCCTTTGGAGGGATGCTCTGCTTGCCTCCCGGCATCCTGGCACTTATCTTGTTCCTGCCAGAGCCTTACATAGAGCAGGCAGGAATGATGAGGCGTGCATGGCGCCATGCGTTCCGAGATAACAGAACCGTAGGTGCTCAGAAGGTTCCCAGGAGACATGGAGG
Source organism: Laticauda laticaudata (assembly GCA_004320025.1). NCBI lineage: Eukaryota > Metazoa > Chordata > Lepidosauria > Squamata > Elapidae > Laticauda > Laticauda laticaudata. Next base: position 4,714 of record BHFT01056519.1, read on the forward strand.
AGAAAGGCACGGAATGTGGCTTGCCCTGGAGAAGGAGGGGAGCCGCTTGTTCTGAGGGAACTGCCAGCCAGACCAAGGGGAGCCTCAAGCGGCCATTACCATGTTGTGGTCTTTTTTCCAGATGCACTCAAAAAAGGAGGGGCAGGGAGATGACCCACCACCACCACTCTTCTCATACGGGCAATTTATCAATCATTTACAAGATAATATGTATAAGAATAAACATGAGTATGAAATGCAGGAAAGAAGGGGGATGGATACTCTATTGCAGGAGGGATTTTTTTGTAATCTTTTTTATCAGCTGCCTATTTGTTAGGGACACTCACTGAAAAATCAAGAAAAAAATGGCCATGGCCCAACAATAGAAGGGCAGGGAAAAAAAAGTGAAAGAATTGGAAATAACAGATAACAGAAGGGGAAGTAAGTTCTTAATATAATGCAATCAAAACAATATGGGAAGAGGTTCAGAAACCTTCTTGCAATTGTAAGGTAGTCCTTGACTGACAACAGTTCATTTCGTGAGTGTTTGAAGTTACAACATCAGTGGTGGGANGTGGCTTGGTGGGTGTGGCAGGGGAAGGATACTGTAAAATCTCCAGTCAGAGGTGATATTTGCCGGTTCTCCAAACGACTCAAAATTTCCACTACTGGTTCTCCAGAACTGGTCAGAACCTGTTGAGTACTACCTTTGTACAACATCACTTAAAAAAGTGACTGTTTCTCTAATAACTGTGGCAAGAAAGGTCGTAAAATGGGGCAAAACTCACTTAACAAATGTCTCACTTAGCAACAGAAATTTTGGACTCAATTGTGGTCGTAAGTTGAGGACTACTTGTATTTAGTGGTCTAAGCTAGAATTGGGGATTCACCAAGAAGGTTTATACAGATTGAGGATAAAGCAACTGTTCCTCACTCGTCCCTCTAAAACCCAGTCTGCTGCCAAATAGTCACTTCCAAAATATTTAGAAATTTCCATATACCCTTGGTAGAATATGATAGGAATAAATGAGATTTATTTTCTAGAAAAATTAATATCCAGTGATTTCTGTGTTCCAGAGTTCATGCTAGCTCTGGTAATGTAGGAAGTCAAGACTTTTCACATTCCAAGATGAAACAAGCTTTGGTCTAAGTGGTTTTGGATGCATGGAGCTTCAGGATCTGGAACATTAACATATTTAATTCTGGATGGGGTTGCTCAGCCCCAGATAGACCCAGTATGCAACTTGGGGGTTTTCCTAGACTTGCAACTCCTGCTCAAAGAGCAAGTGGCAGTTATGACTATGAAAGCTTTTACACAATTTTGTGTTGTGTGCCAGTTGCATCCTGGACCAGGAATCCCTGTGTAGGAAGTTAAAACCCACTCCTCTCCTAGGAAAATGACATATTTTAGGATATGCTAAAAAGGCAGAATATTTCTCCTAAAAGAGAAGTAGAAACTCAGAGAGGCAGAAACTCAGCTCCCCCCCCCACCTTTGCTAATGGGCCATTAAGGTCTGGACCAGTCTATTCTACATAACAAAGTTCTACCTCCTTCAGGCAGACCCATAATAGGAATCCCAAAGCCCTTTCATTACATCAACATCCAGCAAGGCTCAACCAAGCCTAGGACTCAGGACAGTGTACAGAGTTGCCCCTGGGAGTCTGGCAACCAATCAGAATACAAGTTCAAATTCAAATCCCAACAGAGGGCATAAAACCCAGGGACTTTCAGTATCCCTTTTTCGCTCAGGAGCTCCAAGTCATGTGGTCTTGTCCACCATTAAACCATCTTTCCAAGGAACTTCCATTTTTCCAGTGTCTTTCCTCCCACTTGGAACTGAACCCAGAAGGATATTTCTTCCAACACCTGCGTTCAGTCTCTCAAGCTCTGGTTATCTAATGTCTGGTCTATTACAACACACTCAACATGGGGTTACCCTTAAAAGAGCATTCAGAAGCTTCAGCTGACACAGAATGCAGCCATGCAAACAGTTCTTGGGACCCCTAGGGTGGGCTATTTACATCACTGTTGTATAAGCTGCACTGGTGTCCAGTTTGCTTCCAGGTCCAACTCAAGATGCTGGATCTTACCTTTAAAGCCCTTCATGGCATGGATCCAGGTTATCTAAGGCAGGGGTTCCCAACCACCGGGCCCCAGACCGGTATCGGTCCATGGATCATTTTGTACTGGGCCTCAAAGAATGAATAATCGTGATTAAAATATATATAAAAATATGTTTTTAGTAAAAAAATCATAAAGAAGCCCTTTACTGTTGGGGAAGAATTGATTTTGTCGGTCCTTGAAAAAGTATTTCTGCGTGAAACTGGTCCCTGGTACAAAAAAGGTTGGGGACCACTGATCTAAGGAACCACCTCACCCAATGGGACTGGCCTGCCCCAGTCAGTCGGCAGAAACAGCATGCTGCAAACCCCAAGGAATTCTGGCTGGCAGGTCCAGGACAGAAGCCTTTTCTGCCATGACTCCCACCCTCAGGAACATTGTGCCCCTCTGAGGTGAGATTCACGCCCACTCTTTTAACCTTTGAAGAGCCCTGAAGACCTGACTCTTGCCAATTGGGCCTGGGACCCCAATGGGAGCGTGTCATATTGGAGGTGGGTAAATGACTGAGATATGACCCCACTTCCATCCCATGTGCCTCTCTCTTGTCCCCTTCCTTTGCCATCTTTGTTCACTTTGAAGTCAATTTTAATGTCAATATTTATTGTTCTAATGTTTTATCTTGTTGCTTTTATTGGTTGTAAACTGCCTAGAGTTGCCTCTGGATGAGATGGATGGAATCAGAGGTGGTATTCAGCAGGTTCTGACCAGTTCTGGAGAACCGGTAACGGAAATTTTCAGTATTTCGGAGAACCAGCAAATACCACCTCTGACTGGAGATTTTACGGTCTCCTTCCCCTGCCACGCCCACCAAGCCACGCCCACAGAACCTGTGGTAAAAAAAATTTGAATCCCACCACTGGATGGCATATACATTTACTAAATAAATAGCCCTTGGGCATTGACACCCTATGGCTTTACCAGCCCACCCCATCTTGGTGAATATTCATATGGATCATTGATGGCAAACCTTTTCGGCACCGAGTGCCCAAACCAGAATGTACGTGCCAGAGCACCAGAAACCTGAAGACCAGCTGGCTGGTGTGTGCATGTCTGTTTTTTGGTAATTTTGGAAGCCATTTTTCAGACCGTTTTTGGTTAGAAAATGGCCCAAAAATGGCTCTTTGGAGCCATTTTCAAGCTATTTTCCAGGCCATTTGGGGGGCAATTTTCAGGCTTTTGGGGGCCATTTCTAGGCTGTTTTCCGGGCCATATTCCGGTGCTCTGGCTCCCTTGAATACCAGGTGGCAATGATGCATGTGCCCACAGAGAGAGCTCTGCGTGCCACCTCTGGTACGCGTGCCATAGGTTCGCCATCATGGATAAAGATGGTTGGGAAGCAGAAAGATTGAAATTAGGGTTAGTATCAATCCAGAGCACTTCCAGTGGCTTTCATCCCTCCACCCTCAGAAGCAGTTTCCACATCATCATCCTGAGGACATCCTAAATGTTGCTATTCTCACATTTAGCACTCCCTATTAACCAACCAGCACTTTCCCAGTCTGACCAACAAGGGAATGCAAAAATAGACATTTAGCTAATGCTGCCCACTTCGCAATTGTCTGTTTGGTTTTAAAAACACTCTGTTTAGAAAACATGGAAAAACTAGAGGTGACAACTGAGGTCAAGATGAGGCAAGAATAATTCTTACCAGGGCAAACAATGTACTTCACTACTCCAGCATTATCACCACAGAAATCTCTTTGCAACATTTCCTTGTGTATTGCAATTGAGTCAGACACTATTGTAAATGTCTTGGCTGCCAAAGAATTTTAAGTCATGGGAACATAGGCATGCTGTGGTGCAAATGCCCCGCATCCACTATTCCAAACAACTTTATTCTCATCTGTTTTCTTTAACAATCATTTCCTTACGAATCATTGTCTACTATTGCTAATTCTGGCTGGTAAGTAGTGCAAGTTGCTGGAATAGCAGCAGCTTAGAAACCAGCTTCCCAAGCATTCACTCCAGGCAAATTTTTCATCAATTTTAAATAGTGAGGAAGTTGCTCAATGGAGTATATTCAGTTCATTCCTCCAGGTAAGAAAAACCCTGCTGGGTAACACCAAAAGTCCATCTGTCCCGCATTCTGTCCGACACAGGGCCAGGTTATCTGTGAGACTGCCTGTCCTTAAGGACATCTATCTGTCTTACCAGATCAGATAAAATGGGCACGCTCCTAGTCTCTTCCTGTAAATATTGCCATCTGATGGAAGCTAGGAAGCATGCATTTCTGTGGCAGCCCCTGCCCTATAAAATACTACCCCCTTTAAGTTTGGAAGATCTCCCAGCTTTCCATAAAGCCTTGAAGCTTGGCTTTTCTACCAAGCGCTGGGGAGACATTGGATAATTGCACAAAAGAAGGTTGACCTGGCATTAAGTCTTTGTTCTTTTTTTAATATCCTAATGTTTAAAACTGTTTAGTTTTATAGTTTTAATATGATTTATAGGTTGTTTTGATTGGGAGTTGCCCAGAGTTGTTTCTAAGATGAGTTATATAAAAGTTTTAAATAAATAAATACATTCGGTATCACATAGTGGCCAACTAGATGCATAGGGAGAGCATTCAAGTTTAGAGAATAATTATAGCATCCATCCACTGTAGTTTCTAAGCAAACCAATTTTTAAAGTGTGTTACCCATGATTCGGGAAATTCTAAAATGAATATTAGTAGACGCTGATAGCCTGATATTGAATGAATTTATTCAGTCCTTTTTTAAAACTACCCAGATTGGCTGCCTTTACCAGTAAGTCCCACAGTTTAATTATACTCCTTCATTTAATTTCAATGAATAACTCAAGTCTGAACAGTAAGGATTGGAAGATAGGGTTTGTTTGTCCAGAGTGAAAAGGATTTTGCAGAACTGCACAGAAGAATAGGATGCTGTAGCCTCTTTTGTACAAATATTGGCAAATTATTTTGTTATTGCTGACCAGGATTCCAGCTTTCCTGATAAGTAAACAAATGACAGATTTTCACTAGCTACGGGTGGAAAAGAGGTTAATCTCCAATTACCTCAGATAAAAGACATATTCCTGCTTGAGCCTCTATTTTTAGCATCTTATTTGGCAGGACAGGGAAAAATTTTAAGAAAACAAACCAAGGAAGAATCATCATGCTCAAACATGCTTTCAATGCTCCAAAAAGAAAAAAAGAAAAGGCCTTCCTCAGAGGTGGTATTCAGCAGGTTCTGACCAGTTCTGGAGAACCGGTAGTGGAAATTTTGAGTAGTTCTGAGAACCGGCAAAACCTACCTGTGACTGGTCCCACCTCCATCTCTTCTCTGCCTCCCATTGAGTCCCAGCTGATTGGCTGGGTCTTCTTTTGTTGCCCTGCACAGGAGAACAGAGCAGAGCTGGAAAGGCAGGCTAGTTGGGATTGTGGAGGGAATGGGGATTGCAGTAACCTTTCCTCTGCCACGCCCACCAAGCCACACCCAATGCCCACCAAGCATGCCCACAAGAACCGGTAGTAAAAAAATTTGAAATCCAACCACTGCCTTCCTTCCATTACTTCCATCCATCCATCCCAAAGTAAACAATTTTCATCTTCTTACCCAAATTCATTCACCTGCAACTTGGACCCCAGGAAATGGTCTCTGTTTGTTCGGAAAAACACACGCAGGTAGACCGGGTTTCCAACAACAAAGGCTTTTAATTTACACTCAGTCAGTAACAGGAACATTTGGCTGCAGCCGAAGCCAGCCTTTTGTTACAGGCTGCCTGCCTGCTTGTAGCCTATGGCACTCCTTAAATTTGCGCACTTTCAGTAGCTTTTGGATTGGTTCCTAGTGGAACCAATCCAATGACTTTAGTTTTCCTTGGCCAATCAGATTTGTAGATTTGAGTCACCCATTCATACAATATAGAACACCCCTCCCTCTTAGTTCAGTCCTACGT
>BHFT01056520.1:0-12190 GCA_004320025.1 Laticauda laticaudata
TTATGCAAATTTTTGCCCCTTTTGAGAGCGGATAACAACGGATGGAACATTTTGCTCGTCCGTTGTGTCCTTTTTGAATCCGTTGGCCGGTGTGACATGGGCTTAACCAAGGACTGCTCAACTTGCAATTTCAATATTATAGCCACAAACCTATTTTTGCAACTTTTTTTTTCTATATCATGGCTGATGTGGCAGTTACTTAGCTGCAGAAGGGAAACTGAAAACCACTAATAGTATATGATCCCAAAGGTATGGTGATGTTATTTGTAAAATAGTAACAATCTTTAGGCCATGATATTGGACTGGATGACAGCAAAGAATTACTGTTTTCAGTATTTGTTTAATGCTACATAGTGATTGTCTGAATTTCTGCAACATAGATATGATCGCTCTATACTTTCTCCCAATTGCTCTGTGTATTCACAGTTGAACACTACAACTTTTATCATTGCAGAGGGGGGGGAAATAACCAAATTATATTCTCCATTTCTCTATATTTTTCTTCTTTCCCAAAAATAGTTAAATGACATTTTTTCTTTTGCCTACTTTTCAGAAGTACATCATAAAATAATACTTTTTAAAAAACAAATATTGCTGCTTTTTACCTTGGGATTCCCTGTTTGAATTAGATGAATTCTTTTTAGCCAAATATTCTGAATAAATCTTAGTTAAATGATCTTCTTGCCTCAGTTTACCTTATTGGGGTTTGTGCATACTAGGGCATAAGACTAGGGCCAGATTGATTATCACTATCTATCCAGCAAGAATGCCCATAGGCCTAACACCTATAATTTTTGTGCCTGATTCCCTCTTGCTTCACTTTTTCATTCATCTCACTGCTCTTCCTCCATCTCTACTGTTTTTTCATGGGCAAAGATGAATTCTATTCACTCCTGCATTTATAACAGGAAAAAAACCATGTGGCCTCTGAGAACTTAGTTCTACAAATTGGAGATTAACGAGGCTAATAGTCAGTATCAATAATTGGTGCAAATATGGAGGCAGATATGCATGGTCTCTCTGGGACAGACAACCATAGTGAAGTTGTAACTTTCTTGCCCTAATAAATCATACTTAATAAAATGTCATGCTTACTTTCATGGGATCTAAATAAAGGAAAAGAAATGACAGGATGGTCTATTTATAACAGGAAAACTTGGACTGGTGTCAATGAACTAGAAGCTCAATTCAAAATACATCTCACTTATAATATACAATACTTTCTATTAAGAGTCTGCCATCAGGTCTACCAAAGTGGCATGGTGGGATTTCAACTCAGCAATGAAGCAAACTGGGATTAGGTATTAGAAGTACTATCTATGTTACATCAGTTGGTTTGAGATTTTGAGGGTGAGAGTCATCCATATCATAAGGATTCAAGACATGAATCTTAATTTTTGTATATTGTATTTGCACTGAATATTTTGTATCATCTGTCCTCTTGACTTCTTTCTTATTTATGAAGTACTTTCATCTTTTTCAAAGAAATGTGGGTGTCATTTATTATTATTTAAAAATTAATAAACACTTTAAAATATATTACATTTTCTCTCTTATCTTTTAATTATCAGAAGCATTCCTCTGCATGATAAATTAGATACTGAATCAATCATGTGCATGTACTATTGGGTTAATATATGCATTGAAGAGCTGTCAATAAGATTCAAGGATGTTTTTTTATATTCATGTCACATTTAATGAGGTTATTTAAAAAGTTTTACTATATAATTCTAACTAACTTTGCTAAAGTGAGTTGCATTATTCAGAATTAATACAGCATGTGTACTGCCTAGAAAGATAGTGTTGAGATACTGTATCTCAAAATAGATAATTAACTTTTTCATTTAGGGTTGTTTTAAATATTAAATTTACAGATATTATATCATATAAGTCTCTTTTAATTATTTTGAAATAGTTAACTGTTTAATAACTATTTTAAAATGGTTAAAAAGTTTTACATGCGGAATGTCTATCTATAATTTTCTTCAAAAATATAACATCAAAAGAGATATTAAAATCAAACCGTTCAATTTATTGCTAGGCAAGTCATTATCTATCGTTACAATAATCAAGTGGGCCTGCAATGTAAATCATGTCAAAGAGATCTTTGCTTTGGGCACAGACTTCATATTCTGTAGTTGAAATAATTCATTATGAGAGATTCATTATGATATTAAGTGCTTTGGATTTTACCATAGACATTTTTGATGACCCCACAACTAAACTTAACACATATTATTTGAATTATAAGTGTTCAGGAAAAAAATATTTTTAAAAAGATTGGCAAGGGATTTTGTTGCTCATCTCCTTTTAGAAAGGCAAAATAAAGGTGTACTTGCTTCTCCGTCTATTCAGTTCTTTAATTTAGAAAAATCCTTTATGCCATCTTTTGTCACTTAAAAAAATCTGCTAAATTGAAGAGACTATACTGATTAGTTGCAATTGATCAATAGGTGTCCTTTTTCACTGTTGTGTATCTTTCCTTTTAGATTTTTTTTCCAAATTGTAAACCCTTTCAGCAGGTGGCATTTTAATTTGCTATTTTCATTCTTCAAAAAAAAATTAATCCCAGCCCTATTAAATCCTCCAAAGGTTGCTGCTTTTGCTTGCTTCAAGAATCCTTTTAAAAAATGTCTTAGAACTGATGAAACCACAAGAAAACGCCTACAGTGCAGCTTTTTAACAAAATCATTGAAACTTTCTATTAATTATGTAATAATCTTTTAATACCTTCCTCTTAAAGGACTTGTCTTCCTGTCTCACCTGCTTTCTGGATTTGCTGCAGCTTTCTTTTGTTTCCTCATTATCCAATTCTTCTTCCAAAACAGTTATATCTTTATATTTAATGACTTTCCTCCAGCTTGCTGATATTAATCGGGGTGCTAAGATCATTATCTTCTCTCTTCAGGTTTTTCTGAGTCAATTTGTCAGTTTAGCCTAGACATTTTTCACTAAGCAGTGGGTATAGGTCCATATGAAATTATTTTGCAGAGAAAAGCAAAGTACTTTTGATTGAATTACCATATTGCCTTTCAAGCCATTTAGACATCATACTATTGTCTAAATCGAATATGAGAAAATTAAAAACCACTTGGGCAATGGAGTGACTATGGATTTCCCAGGGTGCATTAAATTATGATATACTTTCTTCTTAACTAAACAAACTTTTTTTTCATGAGCAAATATATATTCATGCAAATATAATAAAAGTCATTCCAATAAACACACACAAATGATAAATTATTTTTCTTTCCAGATATAGAAAGCATAGATAAACACCTTCAAATCTTCACAGATCAACTAGTAGTTTAATGAAGTGGCAGCCTGCTATACATATGAGGAAGAAACTATGCCAGTCCTAAAAAAACTAAATCAAGAAGCAAAATGATATTTCTTGTGTTGTCAAATTGAACAGGTTCAGATGTTAAATCACCTAAATGGCACAATACAGCATAATTATCTGTAACTGTAGTCCATTTGGAAGACTCTAACACAGTATTTGGTAGCATTTATTACCTGTTTAGGGATAATTGTGGAAAGTAACTTATCTTAATTGCATTCTTTTACTGTAAGAAGTCTCAATTTTTGGACAATTTTGTGACAATTATTTATGGCCTTTAAGTGTATACTACAAAGAAGAAAAAACTAAATCTGATTAAGTTAAATGTACTTACAGTTAAGACATTTATTTGTAATTGCTGTCACACTTTTCCCCACAACACTAAAAATTGCTATTCACAAGCCTTTTAAATAGATTCTGGGATCATTAAGGAGGCTTTGAAAAGGTGCGTGTAGCTTAGAATTCTTATTATGCTAAGAACCACGCTCTATATCCCATATTATGGCAAGCACTATAGTTAATCTCATTTGTCTGGTTAAGAGGCAATGGTGCTCTGTGACTTTAAAATCAGAAATCATATTATACTTGCAGTTGCTCATCAGCCTATGATCAATGCAAGCCAATTTGTACTTGTATATATACCTAAAAAGAGAAACATTAACTGTTGTGGTTATATGCCTTTACCAAAGTATGGAACATATGAAAAGAAAAATTACAACATTGCATCCAACAAAATTAGTTCACTACTTAATAACCTAGTAGCTGTCCATTTAATTTCAATTTTTGATCAATATTTTATGTCTTATTTTCATTAGCTGGCAGGGTCATTTCAACAATATGGCCACTATAACTGAACTCTAATTTTTAAAACCCATAATCACTACTTATATATTATCATCCCTTACACATTACATCATATTTTCTTCAGATATATGTATTATAATGGTTCTATATGTATCAGATCAGTAATTTCACTAGTTTGTTATTTTAAAGAATAATTTAGTTCATTTATATAACTATATCTACCTATCCATTTATCATCATCTATCTACCATCTCTGAGATTTTTATCCTGCATTTATTACTTTATAAGTAACTCAAGGTCCATCTATATTCTTTTATCTATGTGTTGGTCCACAATAGAAAATGTCCTCACATTCTGTATCACAGTATGTTGGTTCAACAGCTGTGAACTGTATAACAGAATGCTGGTTCAACAGCTGTGAACTGAAAGGCACTACAGGGAGTGATTAATTCAGCACAAGAAACTATTGGTTGCCCTCTAACACCACTGAATGACATCACCAGGTCTTGCTGTTTCAGTAGAATAAGGAAGATACTTAGGCATGATTCACACCCTGGCCAGTGTCTCTTTTCACTTTTGCCATCAGGCAGAAGACACAGAAGTATAGCCAGCTGGACAAACAGATTTAAAAACAGCTTCTACCCATGGGCTGTCAGACTCCTTAACGCAATATAGCACCACAAACCAATTATGATGAATTTCACTGGTGCCAGTGTAGTAATATGTATATACCATGATATGAGATAATATACCAGAATAATATACATGTTGCACAGAATATGATGTACACATGACTAGTTTTTTTCCAAACTACTTGTATAAGGATTATTCTTTATATTATTCATGTTGTCTACATATATTCTTGTATGGACTGCACCAGTAGAGGCTAAACCAATTTTGTTGTATACATGATATACAATGACAATAAAGGCTTTGAACTTTGATATTAATATAGAATATATTTTTGCCCCCAAAATAACTTTTTTTTTTGCAGATCAGTGACTGAAATAAAATGACTGTCTGACTGATTAGATTGCACATCAGTTGTAATGAAGATCTAATAAAGACCTTGAGTCAATGTTGACTTTTGGCATGTTGACTTTTGACAAGTCCCTGCAGTTTTCTTGGCAAGATTCACAAGTTGTTTTCCATTGTTTCTTCTCAGGGCTAATTGGCCCAGGAAGGTCACCCAACTGCCTTTGTGCCTAAGGCAGAAGTTGATCTCTCTAAGATGCACTTTGCACATGTGCAAATGCAGAATTGCTTTGTAAAGCTAAAGAACAGCCATCTGAATGTCAGATTGATTAATGTTACCATTGTAACAGGATCAGTTCACTCATCATTAACCAGAACTAAGGACTTTTTTGCAGTAAAAGGAAACTATGAATATTGAGATTTAAGTGCTTCATTATTTGACAAAGATACAAGAGGTGTCATGCCTTCTTGTCTCCAGGGGTTCCAGCTCTTCATTCCCTGGCTCCTTTAGAGGAAAATTCCTTCTTATGTTTGCCTCTCAAAACTCTCTTTAACCTTTCATTAAATATGCTGACAGCTGGTATCAGTTCTTCATGAATTAGTTCAGTGCATTTCCATCTAAATAGATCCCAGCAGGATTCATCTGAATTCTATAGTTTCCTATCCTCTGATCTCTTTTGTAAATTCAGACATAAGTCTGAGTAAATAATTAGAAGTGGGATATGGACAGCAGAGTAGAAAGAGTGCTCAGGTTTCTGTGCTGCTTCTCATTTGCATTTCTTGCAAGACCTCTTCAAGGTAATTTGGTTCAAATAGAGATTTATTCCTAAATCCATTAATCTGAATTGATATATGACATGACATGACAATATGATATGACAACCAGTGACTTCTGGGTTGGCCTATGGGGCTATTGGAATCAAAACCTGCCTGTTCATTGGACAAATGTGGGTAGTGTAAAGAACCAGTCAGGTACTTACTGATCAGAGTGCTCTCCCTAGGAGTATCATTGTGAGCAGAACCATGAGCAGTACCAACCATGTTGGATGGCCCAATGAATTAAATAAGGAAGTGTGTCTCAAACTCAGTAGCTCTGCTAAATAAGAAAGTGTTCCAGTTTGTGCACAAGAGNGCTTTTGTTAGATAGGGAGCCAGCATAAACCTTCGAAATATATGTGTCAATTTGAAAACAGAAAGAATGTAAGCCAAGCCCTCGTATGAGGGGGCGGACAGTTAGGGTATAAAAATGCTGCCTGAATTTTGCTCTGGGTTCCTTCAATGGTTAAGTCTTACCACCTGTCCTTCCAATGTCATTCAAAGGTGTTGGTTTCTCTCTAGCATCAAGCTTGATGCATGTAGCTAAATATGGATTGACTTTCACATGAGGCATGTCCCTGCATTATGGAAGTTAACAAGGCATTTTTCCCCTGTGTCCTTTCTAAATAAGATGCAGTCCATAACAGTAAGTTGAAAGTCATGAGAAATAATGGACATACTAGAACAAGCAATCAGGACTCCTATATTTGTGATGGATTAAAATGCTGCCTATCCTCTTTCTTGGCATCCATTCTCTACAGTAGAATTTCCAGTATTAGTCACTGAAAAAGCATTTCCTAGTTTTGTTTTATTTTTTTATTTTTTGGGAGAGGGAAAAATAACAATTCTTCTAAAAGGTCCTTTTCTCTGCATTAGAGTTCCCAAGTGACTTTCATGAAGTTGTGGGTAACACTAACTGCTCATTCATCAAAAATGAAATCTAGTTTGTTGATTTGATTTTTATAAAAGGGAAGAGACAATATATTCTCCAGTGAACCACCTCCTCCAGCTCTTGTATTATTGGCTATGGCTATTTTGAAACTCTGATTCCTATCTTGCTGCTCAAATGCTGGAAATACTGAAGTAAGCACCACACTCTGGTGTGGACTTTCAGTTGAAAAGGGTAAAAACAACATAAGAGAATATAAAATATTAAATCGTGTATGCATAAATCAAAAGACAAGCAGTAACACAATATAACATGTTTTTATGGTCTCTCTGCACACATCCCATGCCAAAGATAAGGCATAAGCATCCATTTCCCCATTCCACAGAAAAAGGGAAGCAAAAATCTTTCTTCCTTTTGTTTCAGAGAAAATCTGAGAAAGTGCTGCTATTAAAAGAAAATTAGGAAAGAAAGGTTCCTGAACAAGAGGACCCCTCCCACCCACCCACACACAATCAGTCTGAAAGTGGTTGTTTTTCTGCCCCAGGATTAATGGCATGGATTATAGAAGTTGCCATTTCCAAAATTTCATGAAGGCAGGGCATAAGTCTCCCATCCCATTATAATTTCAGTAGCCTCCAATGAGATGTTTATCAAAGGAAGGCTTTATAATTGATGCAATTTCTTTTTATATAACTTTTCTGAAAGAAGTGTCTAAAAGGATTGAAATAATATGCAGAATGTACAATAACTCACAGCAAGCTTCTTTTGGTGCATTGCTAAAAGAGTTACATCAAAACCTATTCCCAATCATTTCCAAATAAACCTGGAAAAAGTCATGGCTACATTAATATATCAAAGCATCTTGCCAAAACAGAATTCTTGAACTTCAGGCATTTTGTAAGGTCTTAAAAACATGGTTGGGTCACTGAGTTGATCTGGATGGTAGCAAAGCCTATGCAATGGCTATTGGTTGTTCTGTTGTTCAAAATTTATTCTATTGGTAAGTATTGGAGCTGTTTAAATCAAGTCCTACTCTACATTAGACATAAGAGACATTTTTCCTAATGTATTACAATTAAAAAAGGTGTCAAGTTTATCACTTCAGTATGTTTTTTCCTGTAAACGTCTCCACAGCTGAGAAAGCAAAACTATTCAGAAAAAGTCCTCTCCCCTGTTTTTGTTCCTTATTTCTTTAACAATACACTGCAATGAAATGTAGTTATTTTCATTTTCTAACATGTGACTTTAGCAAGTTCTGTAACTGTCAATGCCAAGAATTTTAAAGGAATCTTCTTGATTTTTATATCCAGTTTGAAAACCAACTTAACATGAAATCATCAAAACTAATTAATATGGAAAACTCAAGTGTTTAGTACTGAAAACACACAGCACCTAGAGCTATATATTGGACCATCTCACACAAACCTATTTTCTAGCACCTTTCTAGTGAGAAAGGTGGCACTGGAAGTGATGATGGGGGAAATATATAAAACCTATGTTATACTACAACTTTAAAATATACTTAGATGTTTAGTAGCATTTTGTACCAGACAGCAATGCAGAGGAGCAAATAGTACATACTAGCCTCCCCTCCCTCTTCCTCATTTAGCAGGCAATTAATTGCAGATAGTCTTCACACAATGGCATACCATAAAAATCAGGAACCTCAATCAGGGTCCACATGGAAAACAGCCATAGATAAGAAAAAACTGATAGAAATACCTTATAAGTTATTGCATCTTCAAATGCTAAAGATTGTGGCTGGATTTTATAACAATGAAGAGATAGAATAGAATCGTGTAGGAAGTTGGCACCCACCTCTCTCCTAGAAAAATGAAATATCCTGAGAAACATTAAAAAGGCAGAATATTTCCCCTAAAAAGAGTAAAGTAGAAACTCACAGAAGCAGAAACTCACCCACCCCCACCTTTGCTAATGGGTCATTAAGGCCTAGGCCAGAGTATTCTACATAATAAAGGGTCTACCCATCTTACCACCTGGCCTGGGAAGATTGTATCAGCCAACACTCAGGTGAAGCCATGTGGTCCAGACAAAGCCTACAAAGTTAGCTAAGACCCCCGCCCCTGGCAGTCTTACAGCCAATGGGATATATTTCTTACACAGGAACAGAAAACACTAGGGTGGGGCCCAACAGAGGTTATATAAGAGTCTCTCAGCATCTTGGTCTTCCCTTCTTGATCTTCTCACCTTGAAGTATGTGATCATCCTTTCTTTTTCACTTTGGAGTTCCAAGCCATGTGGTCCTGCTGTCCACCATTAAACCATCTTTCCAAATAGTCTCCATGTTTCCAGTGTCTTTTTCCCCACTTGGAATTGAATCCAGAAGGATATTTCATTCAACAATAAAATAACAGAGTTGTTGGAAGGGAACTTGGAGATCTTCTAATCCAACCCCTCTGCTTAGGCAGGAAACCTTACACCACTTTAGACAAATGGTTAACCAATCTCTTCTTAAAAACTTCGTGTTGGAGCATTTACAACTTCTGGAGGCAAGTTGTTTCATTGATTAACTGTTCTGTCAGGAAATTTCTCCTTAGTTCTAAGTTGCTTCTCTCCTTGTTTAGGTCCTCAGGTGTTTTGGAGAATAGCTTGACTCCCTCTTCTTGTGGCAGCCCCTGAGATATTGGAACAATATCATGTCACTCCTAGTCCTTTTCATCAGACTAGACATAGCATGTTCTAGCAACCATTCTTTATATGTTTTAGCCTCCTAATCATTTTTGATGCTCTTCTCTGTACTTTTTCTCGAGTCTCAACATCTTTTTTACGTTGTGGTGACCAAAACTGGATGTTTTTTTTTACTTTTTTACTGTGGCGACCACAGTATTTCAAGAGTGGTCTTACCAAGGAATTATAAAGTGGTATTAACACTTCATGTGATCTTGATTCTATTCAGAGTTGTATTCAGCAGGTTCTGACCAGTTCTAGGGAATCGGTAGCAGCATTTTTGAGTAGTTTGGAGAACTGGCAAATACCACCTTTGACTGGAGATTTTATAGTATCCTTCCCCTGCCACACCCACCAAATCACACCCACAGAACCAGTAGTGAAAAAAATTTGAATCCCACAACTGATTCCATCCCTCTATTTATGCAGCTCAGAACTGTGTTGGCTTTTTTGGCAGCTGCAGCACACTAACATCTCGTGAAACCTATACATTATGCCCAAAAATGTCAACTAAGGTTAAGCCCATCAGCACTCTATTACCTATATTTCTATATCCCATCAAAATGCTCCAAAGAGGATGTAGTAGGTCAGTATGTGCCAACTTCATTGGGCCATAACAGCCAAACATGAGCTCATAATTTTGTAATAACCAGTTATCCCATGGCTGCTTGTTTTTTGCCAAATTTCAGCAGGTAATAGAAAGTAAATAAGCAAAGTATTAATGCAGTTTGTCTCTACCTGTGGCAGATGGATGACAAATAAACAGCCCAGGCCATTGGGCTTAATATCAGGAGAAAGGAGAGCTGGGTATTGGAGCACAATCTGAAATTGGCAGCTTTAATAGGGAAGGAAGCTAAACAAGGTAAAATGTTTCTACTTCAAGATTGTAAAACAGATTTTCTTGTGTCATACTACGTACATTAATTTGATTTCATTAATATAAACAAAAGCTTGAATCTATATACGTCTATTACAAGATCTGTTCACTAAATATGCTGCTCCAAATAGTGTGCCTTCTTCAACATGAGTCTGCTAAAATGACTCTTCAACTGCACTGATAAATATTTTCTGGTGCATGGACATCAGCGCTGGCAACATGCTGAATCCCTCGAGCTGCTGAATTTGTAAATGCCACCTGACTGTAAAAATCAAAAGTACAAATCAGATTAGAATTTAACTGTCATGGTGAATTATGTCATAGACTTGTCCAGATGCTACAGGAACTCCAGCTGGACATGAATGCATTACATTATGATTATTAGCCAGTCATAACCTTACTTTCTTCTTTGAAGATATTTCAATTGCGGACAATCATGTCTTGCAATTTTCAGTTTTAATTATACATCCAGTAGAATAATCACCTTTCACATCCTGCAATTTCCTTCATTCAGCTTACTTATACTGAGTGTATTTGTTCTGCTTCATTGTCAAACCTCTATGATTCAACTTAACAATACAGTTAATTTGGTTACAGTGTTGCAAGAGGAAGAGAAGCTATTTTCATCCACTTTCTGCATTAAATGTTCTGTCCTAAACACCATTCAATACAATTTGTCACCCATTTTCTTTTTTTAAATTGTTAATAAATTCACTTCCCCGTGCATCTTAATGATGTTATAACAGCATCCTAGCAATCAGCTTGCCACATCCCAGGCTGTTGTTGTTTTGGAAAAAGATTTGAAAATGGCATAGGAAAGCCTTCACAGCAGATGCTACAAAAATCAGAACAAAATTAATCTCCATTTTGGGTCATATTTGCATTCTTGTAAGGTATGGGAGCAACTCTGTAGCAGACAAAAAAGCTCTACAGAGGATCATTAAAGCTGCCCAGAATATCACTGGGCTCCAGTACCAGCCCTGGATGACATCTTCGCATCTCACTGTTTGAGGAAGTTGCACAACATTCTCAGAGACTATTCCCATCCAGCTTACAATCTTTATGAACTGTTTATGAACCTTCTGGCAAAAAATACAGAACAATTAAAACTCAGGCCACACATTTCCTGAATAGTTTTTATCCCAGAGCTATAATTGCACTTAACAATGAATTTAAATACCACCATCAGTGAGCCTGTTGAACAGTATTACTTGATCTGTTCTGTTGATGCTTGTTTGATTTCAGGAGGCAGGGAATTTTAGCGTGTGGGAAGGTGTTTGAAGATTGTCATGTGTGTGTGCATGTTGAGTCTGGTCTCTGTTATGTGAATTTTGTTGCACGTAAAGAATAAAGAATTCAATTCAATTCAAATACGATTTCTGAAAAACCTGGTTGATTAGAAACAAATTGCTAAGGGTGGGTGGGTGGATGGGTGAATGTGCATAGAATTTATATAACTCACTCAAAGTGTCTCCAGCAAAAAACAAAACAAAACGAGGAACTAAACTTTTTTAGTTAAACTTTTCTTCCTCCTTTATTACCTCCTCCTTTCTTACTAATCTTAGCATCTAGTGTTCTCCTTGGAATATTCTTCTCAATATATATATGTGCATGGTATTCAGCTTTGTTCGGGTATTTTCCCATGTCATTATAGTTGTGCTTTTAAAGTTGTAACAATGTTTCAGCAGAATCTCATCTGCCATCATCAATCATCAGGCTTTTAGTGTGGCTTTGCTCCGAGGAAACGGACGGCTATCATTTATTAGGAAGCTAGGTTTCATCTGGGTGCCTGGTTGGGATG
>BHFT01056522.1:0-58591 GCA_004320025.1 Laticauda laticaudata
GATAACAACGGATGACACATTTTGCTCGTCTGCTGTGTCCTTTTTGCATCCGTTGGCCAGTGTGACATGGGCTTTAGATGAAGAATGGTCTTATTTTACTTTTTTTAGTTCAGTACAAGGCTCAAGGCTCTGATAAATAGTTTTATCTGTCTCCCATAGTCAACCTTTCCTCCTTATTAGTATAATACACATAAACAATAAAGCTTATAATTTATACTGCATCTCATATAATTAAAAAATTGAAAGATGCAAAGTGAGAAAGTATTAACTCTTGACAGTGAATTTCATGTATTTACTGATAGATTGGGGGGCAGAGCAGAGTTTTACACATCGTTTTTAATCGAAACGAAGGAAGAAGAAACATGAAGGAGATGGAGAAGGAGAGGGAGGAAGAGAGGAAGAGAGGGGAGGAGGAAGAGGAGGAAGAAGAGGGGGAGGAGGACAAGGGAGTCAATCTACTCTCCAAAGCCCCTGAAGGCAGGACAAGGAATAATGGGTGGAAATTAATTAAGGAGAAAATCAAAGTAGAACTAAGGAGAAATTTCCTGACAGTTAGAAGTATTAATCAGTGGAACAACTTGCCTCCAGAAGTTGTGGATGTTCCAACACTGGAAGTTTTTAAGAAGAGATAATATGACTTTTCTAGCACTCTCTTAACCAATGAAGAAATCCTGTAATCCTTGATTTTCTAACTCAGTCTTAACGAGTTGAAGTTCATGAAGGTACTAAGTAAAATAAAATGAGAGACTCTGTTATTTTGGAGGTAAGAAACAAAGTTAGAAATGAAGCTATTATATCAAGCTGTCAACCCTACAAGTTAGACCAGATCAAGAATTAGCTGCACAGAAGACCAAAAACTACTTTTATTTAGATCTGTAAATTACTAAAATAATATTGCAAGGATGATTTCCCTCTCCCTCTTTTATAGGATTGTGAATTAGTGAGATGTCTACCTGAGATTTTTTTGTAATCTTTCCCTTTCTCCTTTTCTTTATTAAAGTCATTCTCTTTACTCTCTACAGGAGTTTGACTTTTGAGGGAAATGATACATGACTATAATATAGAAAGGCGACTTGATTCCCCTACCTTGGGGCCATGGGATAGCAGATTGCATGTTTCATATCAGATACTGTCCCTGAAAGTCCCTTTAATTTTCAAAATGATCTGTTATTATTGCAACAGAATTACAGAGTTGGAAGGGACCTTGAAGGTCTTCTTGTCCAACCCCCTGCTTAAGTAGGAGACTCTGTATGATTTCTGACAAGAAGCTGTCCAGTCTCTTTTTAAAAAAAACTCCTATGATAGAGCCTCCACAACTTCTGGAGGCAAGTTATTCCACTGGTTGATTGGTCTCATTGTCAATCAGTGAAACCTTCAAAAGTAAATTTATTGTCTTTTTGAAAAAATCTTAAAACCATTCAAATCAAAGTTCAGATAAATGTAGCGCGATATAAAGTTATTTTCTTTGTGATTATCATGTGATGTCCTTACAATCTTGGGTTATAAAGTGGTTGCTTACAACATTTCACCAACCATGAAGTGTTAAAATTACGTGGTCTTCCTTTTAACATAGATGTTTCTATGTTGCATTTACCATCATCAGATAAAATGGACCAAAATGACATTTAAAATACTTTTTATAAAACCTGAGTTATATTAATGCTGTGCAAAATTTGTCAGTCCGTGAATATTGCAGAAAGTTTCATTTTACCTGCATCATATCACTTCTAAAATTTGATATTCTGGACAAAAAGATCACAAACTTTGCCTTTTAGTACAGTAACTTAATATCAAAATAAGTTTATATGGAAGAAAGAATGCATTTTTTTACATCAACAAAATCTTTGCCAGTTGACTGAATATTGTTTTCAAGTGCATTTCCTGGATAAGAGCTATTTTGAGCTCAAAGTTCATAGTTAAAAACCTGAAGCAAATATAGCTGTAAATCTTGCTATGTAAACTCAAAGTTTATTCCTTTCTAACAGAAAGTAAAGAACAAACAAAAAGCAAAAGTTGCTGAGCACAACTAACAGCTGGCAAATAGATCAAAGTAATATTCCTCTAAAACACTTTTTGTGCATATTCAGCATTTGCTTAATCAAAGTATGTGAACATTATTATCTTTTTAAAAAAAATTCTTTTGCCATTTATTACAGGGGTCAAAGATAGAGACAAATGACCTGAGACATAATACTGCCAATGGCATGCGAGTAAAAATAAATGGAAGGTTGGATTATATGGGAAGACGAACTCTTTACTGGAAAGCATTACTCAAGCTGTTGGTTAAACACTTTGGCAAATTACAATTTTTCATGCCCTGACACTGATAGACTGTCCTTTTAAAAAAAAATCCAAAACTATAACAATAGGTTCCAAAAGTTGAAAGTATCTTCCTGATGTTTAGTGGTGTGGAGTGGTGGGAAAAAGGCTTGATTAAAATTATTGCTGACTGATATTAGTCAGAGAAAAGAGAATAGCTATTATTTGGCTGCCTCCCACCCACCCCCTTGCTTAGCAATTCACTGTAAAGTAATACAATAATGGACTGAACTTATCAGCATATATTACTGTTCAGCTTCCTTCGGGTATTATCCCATGTCATTGTAGTGCTTTTAAAGTTGTAGCAACGTTTCAGCAGAATCTCATCTGCCATCATCAGGCTTTGTATTGATGTTTGTGTGGGTCAGGGTTCATCTCAAGCGGTGTGGTTTTAAATTTGAGGCCTTAGCCTATTGTATGTCAGGAGTTTCTTTTCTACATCCTGAATTGTTGGGTCTTGGGCTGATGTTTATTGGACGTGGAGTTTGTTGAATTGGTGTTTGTGGTTTCTTCTGTCAGTGTTTGTGTCTTTGATTGAGCCTGGAACATTCTGCTCCTGCACTGGAGCTTTCAAGGCAGTTGGCTTCGTAGTGAAAGCGAATGGCTATGATTAATTAAGGAGCAGGTTTCTCTGAGGTGATCTGGTGGGGATTGTGTTGGCTGGGCTCAGAGGAGTCTGTTTGTGCCCAGGGTTTGCCTGGCTTGTGTGTGAGTCATTTCTATTGAGAGACAGAGCTTCAAAATGATTGACAGTCTGGTGGATCATCAACTTCTTATTCGTCTGTTCAAGGTCTCTTTTTCATCTCTTGGGTTCTGTGATTCTTGTGCTGGGGTTTTCTTAATGGGGCTAGGGTTTTAGTGTCATTGAGTTGATGTTGTGACCCTGTGGTTTAATGTGTTGACTAAGTGGGAGTGTGTTCCACTTTTCACATGTATTTTGTGGTTCAAACTAGCGGGTTATTCTTCTAATGGTCTGTCCAATGTATGTGGCCGGCATGATGCACAGGGAACTTCGTTATGCCTTGGTTTTCCAAGTCATATTTGTCTTTGGGGTTTTTTAAGGATGTGCTATTTTTTTGTCCTGTTTTGAAGGCAGTTTGATGTGATGGCTTGTGTATGTATCTTACTGATTTTGTCTGTAGTACCTCTTAGTAGGGCAGGACAGTGTTCATAGGTCTGTTGATCCTTCTAGTCTCTCTGTTATGTCTTGGTGTGTTTCTGTGGTCAAGCCTGGTGATTTTGTTTTTTGTTGGAAGCCGTTGGCTTCAGATACTTTAGTCAGGGTTGCATAGTTCACAGTCTTATATGTGTCTGTCTGCCGGCATATTGTTCTAGCATTAGTGTTTTGGCCAGTGGAATTTATCTGTGCTGGTGGTGGTGAATTGGCTCTGAATTCATCTTTTTGTAAGTTGTTTTTCGTGGTTTGCTTGTGCATAAGATGTTTGTAACCTGGTGTTCTTATTCTGTCAGCTTCATCTGTTATTTGATTTGGTTAGCTGGATTCTACTGCACATATGATGGATTCTGTTGTGATTTTTTGGGGGGCTATGTCATAATATTGAATCCTTTGGTTTGGACATCTGTTTCTGTTTTGGTGAGTTCTCTGTTGGAAACGTTATAAATACTATTGTTTCAGGTGCTCTTGTGAGTGTTGGGGGTTTTCTTGCTTATGTTCTAATTTTCTTCAGTTTCTTTAAGAGTTTTTCATTTTTGTAAGTGGGTTTCAGTTTCCAGCTCTCCAGTTGTAAGTTGTTTATCTTATGCCAAAGTACGAGGGTTGATTTTGCTGCTCAATTCCAGGTGTAGTGCTAGCAAAGTCTTTGTTTAACTGATCCAACTTGCAATCTCTGACTGTGACATAGACACCAGGTTACAAACATCTTATGCACAACAAACCACCGAAAAACAAACTTACAAAAAGATGCCTGTGTCGTGTATCTTACTGATTTTATCTGTAGTACCTCTTATGTAGGGCAGGACAGCTGTTCCATAGGTCTGTTGATCTTCTAGGTCTTTGTTATGTCTTGGTGTGTTTTTGTGGATCAAGCTGGTGATTTTTGTTTTTTGTGGAAGCCGTGTGGCGTGTCAATACTTTAGTCAGGGTGCATAGTTCAGTTGTTATATGTGTCTTGTCTGCAGCGTTTGTTCTGGCAATTAGTGTTTTGGCCACGGAATTTATCTGTGCTGGGTTGTGGTGGGATTGGGCGTTGAGGTAGCGGTATGGTGTGTTTTTTTCATTCTGGTATACGGTGTGTCCTAGTGTGCCATCTGTTCTTTTGTAGATTATATCATCAGAATGGTAGTTGTTTGTTTATTTCCGTTTCCATGGTGAACTTGTTTTGGAGTGTGTGCTGTTTAGGTGTGTTTAGGAAATGTTTAGGTTTTCTTTTCCATGGGGCCAAATCACAAACTGGTGTCATCGATGTATCTTAACCATATTTGGGTTTGTGGGTGGCATTAGCCTCCAGGGCTGTGGATGCGTAATTCCTTCCATGACAATGTGTTGGTTAACAGTGTTCTGTTAGTTCCATGAGGGTTGTTTAGCTGTTGGTATTTATTTTTTGATGATTTCAAGAGTTTCTTTTATGGGATTGAGTGAATAGTGAAACCAACCTCGAAACTTACAAGCAGATCTTCTTGTTTCCATGTGAAGATCTTTGATCACTTTCTAAGAAAAGTGGTATGAGTTTTGTACATATGAAGTGCGGTTTCAGCTTGGGGCTGTAGTTGTTTTGCTTAGTATTCAGGTAGGTTTTTGTAATGATGCTCCTTTGGAGCTGACTATGGTCGAGAGTATGCCTTCTTTGTGTATTTTGGGAGGCCATATCAATTTGGGGCATCTAGAAGATTTTTTCTTTTGGGATGCATCGTCTGTTAGAATTTCTTTGCTTTATGTGGCTGGTTAATTTTTCTTCTTGGTTCAATTTTTTCCAGATATGTGGTTGGGTCTGTGTTTATAGGGTTTGTATGTGGAGTCTTAGAGTAAGGTCATGTCAATTTTGTTTCGTGAGTCTTTTCTATCCATTACTACTGTGGCATTCCCTTTGTCTGCTGGAGTATTTTATGCTGTTATCATTTTTCAGGTTTTTAGCACTCTGAATTCTATCTTTTTGTAAGTTGTTTTTTCGGTGGTTTTGTTTGTGCATAAGATGTTTGTAAGCCTGGTGTCTTATGTCACAGTCAGAGATTCCAATTGGAATCAGTTAAACAAAGATTTGCTTGCACTACACCTGGTATGAGCAGCAAATCAACCGCATCTACTTGGGATAGATAAAACAACTTACAACTTGGAGAGCATGAAACTGAAACCACTTAACAAAATGAAAAAACTCTTGAGGAAACAGAAAATTAAGAACAAACATAACAAGAAAATCCCCAACAACTCACAAGAGCACCTGAAACAATTAGTATATATAACGTTTCAACAGAGAACTCACCAACATCTTATGCACAAGCAAACACCGAAAAACAACTTAAAAAAAGATGAATTGCAGAGCCAATCACCACCACCAGCACAGAAAATTTCCATGGCCAAAACACTAATTGCCAGAACCAAACACCTGGCAGACAAGACACCATATAAAGACTGAACTATGCACCTGGACTAAAGTATTGACAGCCACCACGGCTTCCACAAAAACAAAATCACCAGCTAATCCACCAAAAACACACCAAGACATAACAGAGCCTAGAAGATCAACAGACCTATGGAACAGCTGTCCGGCCCTACGATAAGAGGTACTACAGACCAATCAGTAAGATACTTACACAAGCCATCACATCAAGACTGCTTCAAACAGACAAAAAAATAGCAGCCATCCTTAAAACCCAAAGACAAAATTGACCTGGAAAAACCAAGGCATATACGAAGTTTCCTGTGCATTCATGCCGGCCACATACATTGGACAGACCAATAGAAGAATAAGTACCCACCTGGAATACACAAAAATGCAGTGAAAGCTGGAACACACCTCCTCACTAGTCCAACACTTAAAACCACAGGTCAAAACATTCACTTCAATGACACTAAAACCCGAGCACTATAGAAAACCCCAGCCACAGAAATCATCGGAGAAGCCATAGAGATTGGAAAAAGACCTGAAGCATGAATAGAAGAGATGATTCCCGCAGACTGCAATCATTTGGAAGCCTGTACTCTCAAATAGAAAGATCTCCACACCAAGCAGGCAAACACCTGGGCCACAAACAGACTCCCTCTGATGCCTCCACTCAAACACCCCCACAGGCACCCAGATGAAACCTGGCTTCCTAATAGATCATAGCCATCCTTTCACACGAAGCAAGCTGCTCTGAAAGCCTCCAGTCAGGAGGCAGAATGTTGCCAGCTTAATCAAAGACACAAACTGACAGAAGAACCAGAAAACAAAACCAATCAAACAAACTCCACGTCCAATAACACAGACCAAGACTCCAACCAATCAGGATGTAGAAGAAACATCCTGGCACAACAAGGCTACCTCAAATTTAAAACAACCGCTGTGAGACCCTGACCCACATACACTCAATACAGAACTGATGATGCAGATGAGATTCTGCTGAACGTTGCTACATATTTAAAAGCACTACAATGACGTGGATATACCCGAAAGAAGCTGAACAGCACAATGTAAGTACCCGCGAAGCTTAAAATATATATATATATATATACATATATATATATATATATAATATAGTATATATATATATATATATATATTTATATATTTTGAAGCTTCGGGTACTGTACATATAATATGTTTTTTTAAGCTCTCTGCGGTACTTACATGTGTGCTGTTTAGCTTCCTTCGGGTATTATCCACGTCATTGTAGTTTGTTAAAGTTGTAGCAACGTTTCATGCAGAATTTCACATACAGAAGCCTGAGGATGGCAGATGAGATTCTGCTTAAACGTTGCTACAACTTTGAAAGCACTACAATGACGTGGGATAATACCCGAAATATATATACATATATATATATTTGTATATATATATATATATATATATATATATATATTAATATTATATATATATATAGTATACTATATTACATCACATATATTCTTACGTTTTTGCGGGTACTTACATGTATGGTGTCAGCTTTATTCGGGTATTTTCCCAACTCATGTAGTTTGTGCTTTTAAAGTTGTAGCAATGTTTCGGCAGAATCTCATCTGCCATCATGAGGCTTCTGTATTGTGTTTGTCTGGGAGTCAGACTTTCACAGCCATTTCAGTTTTAAATTTGGGATAGCACTATGCCTGTGCAGAATGGTTTTTTTCTTCATCCTGATTTGTTGGGAGTCTTGGTCTGTGTATATTGGTCTTGGAGTCTGCTGTGTTTGCTTGGATTGCGTTCCTAATATCTTCTGTCTGTTTTGTGGCTTTTTTTTGTCTTGATTGGCTGCAACATAATGTTTCCTGTATTGGAGGTTTTTAGTATGGCTTGGCTTTGAATTAATGGACAGCTATCATTATTAGGAAGCTAGGTTTCATCTGGTGCTGGTGGGGTGTGTTGAGCGCTGGTGGTATCAGGGGGGATCTGTTTGTTCCAGGTTTTTGCCTGCTTGTGGTGTGGAGTTTTTTGTTGTTGTGAGTAGGCAAGGCTTCCAAATAATTTGCACAGTCCATGTGGAATCATCTCTTCTTTTCATGCTTTCAGGTTCTTTTTAATCTCTATGGCTTCTCTGGTAATTCTGTAGTGGAGGTTTTCTATAGTGGCTAGAGTTTTGGTGCCATTGAAGCCAATGCCACGTGGTTTCACTATTCAACTCAAGTCCCGATAAAAGAAATTCTGAAAGATCAAAAATAAATACACAAACACCCAAACACCTCATGGAACTAACAGAACATTGCTTAACCAACAGATATTTCATGTACAAAGGACAAAAATACAAGCAATGAAGAAACCCTGTGGGATCACCACTGTCACCATCATTCCAACCTGTTCATGGAAGAATTCGAATCCAAGCCCAAGCAATGCCACCACATGACCAAACTATGGCAAAGGATACACTCAATGACACATTTGGATTTTGCCCCATGGAAGAAAACTATAACAATTTTCCCTACCTCACCTTAAAACAGCACAAGCCCCTGAAATCAAATTCACGCATGAAAACGGAAAACAAACAACTACCATTCCCAAGATGTACTAATCTACAAAAAAAAACAGATGGCACACTGGGACACAACCATATACCAGAAGAAACAACACCACACGCTACCTCAATGCCCATCCACCATCACCAGCACAGAAGTAAGAATGGTGGAACACACTTTCTCATTAGTCCACACAGGAGAGCCACCAAGTCATAACATTGACTTCATGGCATCAGGTGGGGCTTGGTTATGCTCAGGTATGTCTTACTTCGCTGGGGATTTGAGCTGATTGAGTTGTGATCCTGTTGTTTGGCTTCGCGTTCGTGGTTGTGCCCACATCTTCTTGGTGGCATTGTTTGTTCATGTATGGGTTGCTTCAAACAGCCTTTCCAGCAACTCAGTCTAACTTGAGCACAACTAAGCCCCACTGCAGAGAACACACACCCCCTAACCAATGAGACCCCCCACCCATCAGAACACAATCAAGCCCCCACCCTAATCACACCCCCATAGCAGTTAAAGGAAGAAGCAGCTGCAAGCTCACATAGCCCTCGAGAAGCACAAACCAAGACACAAGCCTGAA
Source organism: Laticauda laticaudata (assembly GCA_004320025.1). Taxonomy (NCBI): domain Eukaryota; kingdom Metazoa; phylum Chordata; class Lepidosauria; order Squamata; family Elapidae; genus Laticauda; species Laticauda laticaudata. Next base: position 9,003 of record BHFT01056522.1, read on the forward strand.
GCTGATGAATAGGATTCATATCGGAACGTCGCCAGGATATCTTCCAATTTTACGCTGGGAGAAAACCCGAATAACCAAGGAGATACACACACCACACACACACACACACACATATATATATGTGTGCTGTTTCAGCTTCCTTCAGGTATTTTCCCACGTTCATTGTAGTTGTGCTTTTAAAGTTGCAGCACGTTTCGGCAGATCTCATCTGCCATCATCAGGCTTTCTGTACTGAGTTCATATTGGGTCAGGCTATCACATAGCCGTTAGTTTATCAATTGAGCTAGCCTACTGTTGTCCCAGGATGGTTTTTTTTCTTTCATCCTAATTGGTTGGGAGTCTTGGTCTGTGTTTATTGCTCTTGTCTTGGAGTTTTTTGGATGTGCTTCTGTGTCGAGTTTTGTGGCTTTGATTGGCTTGGCAATACTGTGTTCCTTTATTGTTGGAGGCTTTCAGTGCAGTTTGGCTCGTGTAATAGGATGGCTATCATCTATTAGGAAGCCTAGGTTTCGAGGGGGTGCCTGGTTGGAGTGTGTTTGAGCATGAATCAGGGAGTCTGGTGCCCAGGTGTTTGCCTGCGTTTGTATGTAGGCTTCTCGAGAGTATGATGGAAGCGCTATCAAAATGATTACATTGGCTGATGGGAATCATCTCTCTATTCAATGCTTTCAGGTCTTTTTTTCAATCTCTATGGCTTCTCTGATGATTCTGTGGCTGGGGTATTCTTATGAGGCTTGGGTTTTCTATAATGGCTAGGGTTTTGATGTAGGAGTTGGTTTATGTGGCTTTCATGTTTGGACTAGTGAGGGAGGTATGTTCCAGCTTTTAATACTAATTTTTTGTGTTCATCCAGGTGGGTACTTATGCTTCTATTGGTCTGTCCAATGTATGTGGCCGGGCATGATGTTACAGGGAACTTCATATATGCTTGGTTTTCCAGGTCAATTTTATTTGGGTTTTTTTAGGATGGCTGCTATTATTTGTCTGTTTTGACAGGCAGTCTTGATATGATGCCTTCATCAACATATATTTTGTATTTGTACTTAGTTATAACAAATATATTATATTCCTTAAGTTTTCGCGCGGTACTTACATGTATGCTGTTCAGCTTCTTTCGGGTATCCCACAATGACGGTGGGATATACCCAAAAGAAGCTGAACAGCATGTACACAAGATGCTACCACCATACTTCCACGTAGAAAAAGACTCACATCACACAGAAGAATGAGACACGACCAGGACCAGAAGCTGAACCGCAGTGCACCACTACCCATTTGAAACCCTCTGACCATACAAGAAGCGAACTGACACCACACCATGAAGATTGGCACGACCACGGAACATGAGCCAAACAACACATCACAGCTCACCAGCTCAAAGTCCCTAGCAACTAAGACTAACATGAGCACAACCAAGCCCCTCCCTGAACAGAACACACCCCCACCAATCAGAACACAGCCAAGCCCACCCATCATCACACCCCCACTAGCAATTAAAGGAAGAAGCAGCTGCAAGCTCACATTACTCTGAGAAGCACAGAGCGAAGAAACAAGCCTGAAGATGATGAATGAGACTTCATCGAAACGTTGCCTAGATACTTCCAATTTTACGCGGGGGGGACCCGAATAACAAAGTCCATATAGATAGGTAGAGATAGATAGATAGATAGATAGATGATAGATAGATAGATAGATAGATAGACAGACAGACAGACAGACAGACAGACAGACAGACAGACAGACAGATATAGATGATTGATATAGATATATAGATGTTTTTGTGTGTGTATGGTATTCAGCTTTGTTCAGGTATTTTTCCACATCATTATAGTTGTGCTTTTAATGTTGTAGCAACGTTTCAGCAGAATCTCATCTGCCATCATCAGGCTTCTGTATAGTGTTCGTCTGTTTAAAAGCACAACATAATGACATGGGAAAATACCCGAACAAAGCTGAATAACATACATATAAATACCCGTGAAAACTTTAGAAAACATCTAAACACACACACGTGTGTGTGTGTGTGTGTGTGTGTATGTGTATGTATGGTATTCAGCTTTGTTCGGGTATTTTCCCATTTCATTATAGTTTTGCTTTTAAAGTTGTAGTGACGTTTTGGCAGACGAACACCATACACAAGCCTGATGATGGCAGATGAGATTCTGCCAAATGTTGCTACAACTTTAAAGGCACAATAATGACAAGGGAAAATACCCGAACAAAACATACCCAGAAACACACACACACACACACACATGCACACACGCACACACACAGTAGTTGTGTGTCTTCTTTGCACAGCCCAATTTATGCTCCATTGAACAAAAAGGTCTCCATCTCCCAAAACTGGATCCATAGCTGATGGAAGAAAAAGGAAAGTGAAAATTCTGGTGTCTGAAATGACAACAGCCCAGTCTTGAATTTGAGTGTTTCCATAATAACAAAAAAATAATTATGGGTATTTATATCCTTGTTATGAAAGGAATTGGGATGCAAACTGAATAGAGATTGCCAAAACAGCATGATATATAGTAAAAGCTCTGTGTTTTATTTTTTTTTACTGTCATTTTGCTTAGACTCTGGTTCTCATGACAGAGAAAAGCTATAAAAGTGTCTTGTCTCCTACCCAAATCATGGCACTGATAAGACAAGAGATGCTGAAACATGTGCTTGAGACAAGTTTATCAATGTGAGTTTCTGTGAGAAATTATCTAATCCTTGTACTAATGTGAGCTTTGAAGTGTAATTATCTTTTGGCTGTCACCCTTTTCTAAATTCTGAAGTACAGCGCTCAGCTCATAGAAAAAGCAATCAAATACTATAGCTGTGATGAACTTCCAAGGATGAATTAAAATGGAATTTCTATAACGACAGTTGTGATCTGTATTGAAGTAGATCCTCTTCAGTCTAGATCACAGCAAAACAGCTGCCCAAATGAAGTCACCTCTGAGGTAAAGTGATTAGAATATCTGAACTCTGGGCACTATTTCAAACCAATAGTTTGAATCAAGGTAATATCTTGTGATGAGGTGAATCCTAAATACAAACAGTACTCAACATATAACCAAAACTGAGCCCAAAATTTCTGCCATTAAGCAAGGCAGCTGTTAAATGAGTTTTGCCTTATTTTATGAACTTTTTTGCTGCAGTTGCTGAGTAAATCACTGCTTTTGTTAAATGAAATGTACGGTCACTAAGAAAATCTGGATTCCCCCCATTGACTTGGCTTGTTGGAAGCCAGCTAGAAAGGTTATAGATGTTGATCATATAACCCCAGGACAGCGCAACTGTTATAAAAAACACATGCCAATTACTAAATGCCATTACAGGGGACACTGTAATGGTTGTTTAGTGTGAAAACCAGTCATAAGTCACTTTTTTTAAACCATTCTAACTTAGAAAGGTCACTAAATGAATGGCTGTAAGTCAAGGATTACCTGTGTAGGTGCATTTTCTATTTATTCCCACTTTTTATTATTTTTATGAATAACTCAGGGCAGCAAATATATCCAATGCAGCTTCCTCCCCTTATTTCCCCTGCATCAACAACCCTGTGAGGTGGATTGGGCTGAAAGAGAATAACTGATCCATGATCACTCTGTCAGCTTTCATGGCTAAGGAAAAACTGGAACTCAATCTCCCAATTCCTAGCCTAGTGTCTTAAGCACTGGTGACTAGAGCTCTCTAAAATATCTCATATAACTAAATGCAGATACCACAATGAATGATTCTTTTGTGAGAAAATGCACTTTAAAACAGGTCTAAATATGGATTTACTCGAGGGCATCTCATCTCCTAAAGTTGGAGGCTTGCTCAACTAAAAAAGAAGAAAACATAAATTAGTTTGCAGAACTGCCATGATTAAATGAGGGATCTTTTCTAACCCCACACCACAACTGATTAAATGAAATAGCTGAGCTCCAGAGAACAAATATAAAAGTTAGACAATGGTGGCTTTATTTTTTTGTAATTTTGAAGGGATTTTTTTATTGCTCACAGCTAATTAAAATGGAATTAAGTATTACTCTGACAATTGACATTTCCCTCTGAAAAAATAATTTCTTTTGTAATTAATATAAATGTGTTATTATTCTTTCCTTCAAATTATCAATAATGCTGTTTGTTAGCAGATTAATATCAGAATAATGAAGCCATGGAAAGGGGGAGGAACAGTAAGTAATGTCATAGGTTAATTTTTTAACTTTCAAATGCATTCTCCATTAAAAAAATAAATTTTTCAGAGACGCTTATATTTGTCAGATGGATTTCAATATTTTGATCGGTTTTCTCAGAAGCTGGTTGTTTTCTTTCCATTTTTTAAAGTAATTAAAAGATAAAAGCAAATTCAAACCTGAATATTGGAAATTTTGGGCAAGCCAAAAAAGTGTTTGGCACACACACACACACATACACAAAAAGGAAAAGCTCGACAGTATATAGCCTTGTTTTTAGCTTTAATAAGAAAATCACCTCTGTCCACTCCCTTTCCCCTTGCTATTCTGCACAGGAAACAAAAATGAAACCTTGTGATGGCAAGTTTCCACTTAGTTCATGAGGGTCAGGGTTTCACTTTTAGCTGCAGAATGGCCCATCAGCAAAAAAATAAATAAAAAATAAAACTGAATTTGAAAAGCAATTTCAGAAACATGCTGCCAAGCAAGGGGACTTAATGTACCACCATAGTGACACACTGGAACATTTGCTAAGATTCTGTCACAGATGATAGAAAGGGACTAGCAAAATGCTTCCTTAAATTTCAGATACATCATTTCCTTGGATGATGCTCCCTTGGCGTGACACAAAATGGCTCGCAACTCTGAGTGCAGGTTTAGATTTTGAGATGGAACAGATCATTCACTGACAGGCTCTTTAAGTTGTCTGCCTCCATGCTGGAAATTGAAGGCAACAATATTATCGACTATAAGTGTAGAGCCCTTAGTAAACGCAATCAAGTGCTAGGCAGGGAAGATGAAATCTGCCTGACAAAGGAAGATGCTCCGTTTTCTGGCAATAGTTATTATAATTCCGGTTATTGATCGGAATGACAGCATCCCGAAACTTTGGAATTCAATAAATAGGCTCAGTAGGAAGCCCACCCAGGGATATCAGTAGTGGATACTTGCATATGTCTTTTGAATGGTATTTGTTCCCAGACCTTCAAGTCAAGACCATGTGGTTTGTGGAGTCTTGTCAATTTTTACCTGAGTGCCCCAAAAGTGCTTTTTTTCAAAGAACAACTGGACTTTGTTTTTGCTCGAAGATGAAGCTTCTTGGATGAGATGTAAAATGTCTTCATGCAAAAAACATTCATTGAAAAAGGCACCTTTGGGGCAACCATGACCTGGATGATTAGGAATCTCCATAAATGTTTAGTTTTACACCTGAGTAGTGACTACTGTCTCTGGGTTGCTATTTTAGTTTTATAATGTGCAATGTCTCCTTCAAAACAAATCATCAGCTGAGAAATTATAAAAATGCAGTTTAAATTCTGAAATAAAAAAATGAAACTTAATAATAAAAACAACAGTTAAAAAGCATAAAGGATAAGGACTAAAGCTGAAGGTAGAAAATGGTAAAGGGGTCCTTGAGGAATTTACTCTGTTAGTCGTTACTGACTCTAGGAGGCAGTGCTCATTTTTCAAAACAATTCAGGCAGCACTGTCCAATGACATTTTCATAGTCATGTAGCCAGCGTGACATCACAGAACAGTGTTACCCTCTCACCAAAGTGGTATCCATTTATTTACTCGCAATTGCATGCTTTTGAAATGCTAGATAGGCAGGAGCTGGGGTGAGGATGGGAACTCACCCCATCACTTGGCATTCAAGTCTTAAACCTGAGCTACCAACTTTCCAGCCGATAAGCTCAGTGTTTCATTTGCTGAGCCACCACACACCACCCTATGGAGCTGAAGGAGGATCCCTATTGTTTTTTTAAAAAAAAATAAAAATAAAAATGATCAAGATATTTCTCTATCAGCTTCCTGAAAGTTTTGGAAGAATCACTGTTTTCATCTGTTTTCAGAAAAATAATAAAGGAGGTATCAGGTCCATAGGGGTGGGGACTATTAAGAAAGTTTATTTTTTTACTTGAATCGTATAAGCACATGGCCCAGATTGCCCAGAGTGTAGAAGTCTAGCAGTCATATTTTAAACTAAATAAAATGGTTGGATATCTTCAAGGGCAACTCCATGTATAATGAATATATGATTAAGAAATTACCAACATGAGAATTATTGAAGGGAAGCTATTTATTTCCAAGTAAACCAATGGTTCTCACATTGTCCTTTTGTTACAATAATATTATTAAACATTACATTTAAAAACATTGAACTGACCCAAATAATAAAAAATAGAAATATAAAAAGAAGAAATGGAAAATCCAGGAAAGTAAATAGAAAAAAAAAGGAAAAATAAGGATATAGTGAAGAAAAAGAAAGGAAAATATTAAGAAATGTCCTTTCCCTTCATCATAAGTATGAATAATTTATCACCTTCTCTTAAAATATAACAAGTGAGTTCTTCTTCCCATACCTAATCTCTTATCTATAAATAAATACTTAAGAGTCTCAGAACCCAGTCCTAGTCATCAGAAGTGACTGACCTATTAAGGAGATACAAAAATATCTATTTTAATTTTTATCAATACATCAATTTTATATTATTTTCTTTTTTTTAACAATCTTAAATTTTAATCCCTTCAACAATGTTTCAGAACTTGATTTCTTTTCTTTTTTTTTTCTTTGTCCCTTCTCTCAAAAACCTTCAAAACTTTAACAGGTTCCTTTTATAAATCCAACACTGGAAAATTATTGGTGCACTTTTTGGCTGGTAAAACTTGTTTCTCTTCCATAATATATTTTAATATATCTTAAACACAGCCTGTCTATAATGGCAGACCTTCTTGTTTATTATTTATCATCACATTTAATTTTAAGGAAATCCATAGTTCAGAAATGCTCTTCAGTATGCCCAGGGTTAAACTATTTTCTTCCATTCTGTATTAATAAGTCAAATTTATGCCTCCTTTCCCTTCAATTGTTATTTATTTATTTATTTATTTATTTATTTATTTGTTTGTCAATTGCTTATAAGATAATAGGTATAAGTATAAATATGAGTAAGAATACAGGAAATAGGTACGAATAAATGGGGACAATAGGATAGGGACGGTAGGCACAATTGTGCACTTATGCATGCCCCTTACTTCTTAGGAATGGGGTGAGGTCAATAGTGGATAGTTTGAGGTAATCTTTACCTTCTTCAAATTCCTCCTAGTACCCAACCTTCAAAGTCCCATCTTTTTTTTTAAGACTTAAAATGACAGCACTTTCCCATGGGAAAGATTCTTTTCATTAATTTCCAATTTTTATTTCAAATCCATCTGGACCCCTAGTCTGTTTATAATACTCTAAAATCAACATTCTAATCACCATTTTTTGTTCATCCCCTCAAAATGAATTTTTAAAGTCTTTTATCTTCTGTTTATTTTTTTTGCTAAGGATTGAAGGAAATCTGATGATTCTATAAACTGTGTTATTCCAATAGTTACTAATAATTGAAAAGCAATTAAGAAGTAATTCCGAAAGTGATTAAAAAATAAGGTTCAGTGAGCCTTGTGTCTGTATAGGCTACATTATGGCTATGAGCTTGGTTGAAATCCCATGAGTCCCAGCCACTGAATTCACAAGTCAACCATAAAAACCATGATTCCTGCAGTCTACTCATATGGAACAGCTCTCTGGAGTATATGTGTGTGATCTCATATATCTCATTCTAGAGACACTTTGCCAACCAGAATTCACCATCTCACTGCCAATCTCTGCCACCATACCATCCTTGTTTTTTCAGGGATATCTAGTTTGCCATGAATCCTCACCAGAAGTCCACACTATCCTAAACAAGGTCCTTAAGGGCCCCATGGAATGATTGATTCTGTACCATGAAATCAATATTAGTGACTATAATCAGTAGAGGAACTTTCACAAGAATGACCTGTCCCCAGTCTATTGTTCAGGCCTTCCCATGAATACTCATGAGTACTGTAATTGAAATAATCCACCTTGGTGCTGGTTATCCTCTTTTTCTCCTTCATTTCATCTTTCATAGCATTATAAACTTCTTAAGAGAGCTAATATGATAAATTTATTATTTTTACTTATACCTAAAGTGAGAAGTCTGGGTTGATTTGTTCAAATGATCCGTTTGTTTGTTTGTTTGTTTTGGCTATGCATGGTTTTTTTTTTCCCCAGGAATCTTCTTTAATACCAAAGATCAAAATAATTCATTCTCTTTTTATTCTGTTTTGTCAAAGTCCAACTTTCCCTTCTTCAGAGTGTCAAGAAAAATGATTGCTTGCACTATTGTGATCTATGGAAGTAAAGACACACCACAGCATCTGAAATATTTTTCAATGCCTTTACTGATCATCAACCAAATGCTGGACCTGTGACATATTTCTCGACTGCTGGTTCCTTTACTGTTAATAGTTGGTCATAAAAAGTAGAAGTTATTCACCATTTTGATATCTTCATTGTCATTTCTAAGACTGTAACATCTTTATCATTAGTTCTTCTTTTATTTAGTCTTATTTTGCTGTTATAACTAGGATCTTCTACCACCTTGTACTAATAATGTAGTAATTTTAACTTTTACATATTCCATAGAGATGTTTCTTTGCCTTTTTAAAGATAGCTTCAGCAATAAATAAATCATTGGACTGCCTCATTTTAGTCTCCTGGTCCATATAAAACTCCTTGGCATGATTAAAGTATCATTGTTTCTGGTGCTTCATTTACTTAATAAACCAAGATACAAGCTTGGCCTGCACAAAAAGACTGTTCAGGTCCCATTGTGTCCAGTGTCCAATGTTATATTATGTTATGCTGCCAGTGGTTCATGAGATCCTGAACCAACCTGACCAAGAAGAAGCTGGGGAATTCCTCAAATCCTCTCTGTAAACCATATGAATCCACCCAGGATAGGTGGCTTTGCCCAATTGATATGACCTGTGGCTTCTAATCTCACCTGGATCAAGGTATGATTTGACCATAAAAATCTCTCCTCTCCCCGCCTGTCATATAATGTTTGCTCCAAAATGTAGGTGATCATTTTCATATGATCATCTACATTTTGTCAGAACTGGGATTACTTGAAGCATGAGCCATGGTCAGCGCAGTGGTTAGAGTGCAGAACAACAGGCTGATTACTGGCTGCCTGCAGTTTGGCAGTTCAAATCTCATCAGACTTAAGGTTGACTCAGCCTTCCATCCTTCTGAGGTGGGTAAAATGATGACCCAGATTGTTTGTCAGTATGATGACAAACAGCTTAGAGAGGCCATAAAGCACTGTAAAGTGGTATAAAAGTCTAAATGCTATTGCTATATCCATAGGTGCCATGGAGACCATAAACTCCTGGGCTTTGCCTATGCAAGGAAGGTAGTGGGAGTTCTCTATCGACAACCCAGACACCACTTACAGCAGATAGGGGAGGAATTGTACTGGGAAGCATGGCACCTGGTACCAGGTTTGTCCCAAGTTTGTCCCAAGTTTGCCTCTGCAGCCCAATCTACCATACTTTCAACCTGATCTCAAAGATCTTGATCACAAATAAGATGCCATTCACAGTCAAAGCCATCCCCATCCCACTCCAACATGTGGTCATCAAGGTTGCCAATGGACCAGAAACTAAGGCAGGGAGATATCAGACAAGGTAGTATCTCATCTTTATCCAGACAGATGACAGTAATACATGGCAGCTCTGCTGCCTTCTTTACCATCAAGTTTTGGTCTTATTACTGCTGCTGGTTTTATTTATTTAGCTTGTGCTGTGATTCAATTCATTTTGTTTGAAAATAGGAATATTTTCCATAGTATATATTGTATTGTTTACTATATATGTAAAATGCTTATGTAATAATACGGTTTACAAAATATACAATATGATAGCTATTATTATATGGGAGATTACATGGACATCTAAAGAATAATTCCTCAAGAAATAGGAGAGGGCATAATACTGAAAGAATTTTTTATTATAAGGATACACATGATCGGATAGAGACAAAATGGTTGTAACTACAAAAGGAACCACTTAGCATTTCAGGTCCAATTGGGTTCTGAAACTTATGCAGACTTTCAGTATCTTCTGGGACAATTCAGTGACTAACAGCATCAAGCAGTCATCCAGATAATCAGAATTACTCCCATCTCCCCAAATAACAGCTTGAGGAAGGAATCTGACCTTGGAGAGAAAAAAAAAACTAACAATATTTCTGGTATGGTCATGATTTATGAAGAAAAGATTTTCTTCAAAAAAAACAAGATGGGATTAGGAGATCAATTTGAAAGACAAAGTTGACCTCCAGGATTATCTTCTTTGTGCTGCTCATATTATTTATGATGGAAGAAAAGTGAATATGAATTGCATGAATTGTTCAAGAACAGCTGGTTCTACAGAAAAATAATTGCTGCCAAGGTCAGAAAGATCAATGGGTATTTTCTGCATAAATACTGCTTGTGCAAGATGAAGCAACCTGGGGCTGACTGAATTTATGGACCACATTTCCCCAGATTCCCATCCATTTTAGATTGGAGAGTCTTGCTTGCATATTCAGAGCCGAGCCTTTCTTCCACTGAAGGATGGCAGACCTTCCAATGACTTCACTAAAGCATTCATAAAATTTTTATCTCACCTTCATTCTGCTGATTATTCTTTTCATCTAAGGTCAGAGTAAAACATATAAAAGACTTGCACTCAGGAATGCCAAGAAAATATTAATGCAAACTAAATTGAAATAATAGTATTGAAATAATTGCATATCAGTCCTTCCAGAACTAGATTCAGACATTGCCCTATTGCACATTATGTCTAGAACCAGGGGTAGCTGCTGGGGGTTCTCAGGGGTTTGGGAGAGCCTCTAGCTAAGATTCTGTGCAGTTCGGAGAACCCCCAAATCCCACTCCTGGCTGGCCCTGCCCACCCAGCTGTGCCCCTTCCAGAAGTCCCCACACAGCCTGTTTTAGGTGCAGGTAAGTGCAGGTGCACGCAGAGCTCAGGGAGGGCAAAACAGGCCTCCCAGAAGTTCAGGAAGGCCGGAAATAGGCCTGTTTCTGGCTTCGGGAGTGGAAAGCCTCAGGAGCCCAGGGAGGGCAAAAATACCACCCCCCCTGACATAATGCATGCCATGCCCACCATGGCCACACCCACCCAGCAACCAGGCAGAGAACCCATTACTGAAATTTTTGAAGCCCACTCCTGTATAGAACTGTGCAGGAGAGTCACACATGTATGAGTACATATTGATTGCTACATCAGGGACGAAAAGTTCAGTATTGAGATACTACATGTATCTCAATACAAATTACCATAGAATATAAATTATAAAGTCATAGAGTTGTACAGGACCTTGGAGGTGTTCTAGTCCAACGTCCTGTCCAAGAAAGGAGTCCTTATATCTTCCCAGACAAATTGTTGTCTAATTTTTTTCTTGAAAATCTCCAGAGATAGATTAGTCACAACTTCAGGAAGCAAGTTAATCCATTAATTGTTGCCACTGTCAAGAAATTTCTCCATAGTTCCAGGTTGGACCTTCATCTGATGTGTTCCTACCCATTGCTTCTTGTGCTGCCCTCAAGTGATTTGGAAAATAAATTGATGCCATCTTCCCTGTAAGAGCCCTTCAAGTATTGGAAGATGGCTATCATGTCTCCCCTAAGTCTTCTCTAGACATACCTATGAATGAAAGCAAAATAAGTGTCTCAGGATAAGTTGCAGGATCCAATATGGATCAGTCACTGGTACCAAAAATTTAGCCATCTGAGTTCTCAGACTTGTGCTGGACATCTTCCAGTAGAGAGAAGTTCCCTGAGGATGGGCTCCAGCACAAGTCTGAGCTAAACCTCTTGTCCTGGTGACTGAATCAGATTGGCTGCTATAAACATACCTACCTGCTCACCCTACAATTTAGCCTTCAGTCCCATTATCAAATTATTTTACCATGATCCTCATTGGTGAAAATGTGTGGCATGTAGTTGCAAATTTATTCTATCTTCCAGTTTTATCTCTCTCTATCTACTTTTGGTTTGTGAGTCACCATCCTGCCTTTGTCTTCCTAGGACAACTCTGACTTCCCAGTCTATCAGAAATAACCTTCAGCTATTTCTGTTGGAAATTGGAATACAACATTTGCATTCTCCCTGTGTTTTACTTCAGACCTTATTGTATGAAATTATTGAATTTAAGACTGCTACCCTTAAGGATTAAGTGTAATTGGTTTAGACAATCATTACAGGAGCATTATGGAAAGAAGGATTCAAATGAGAGCTAAAGTAATTGATATTTGTGACAGTTAACTGGGTTGAAAACTAGAGTTGTTGAGAGAGACAGATCTTCTAGTTCCTATTCCTCTCAATTCCATTCTGCAATAGTCTATTTTTTTAACTTTGCATGAGCATCCATAAATCTGTTCTCCTGAATAATTGAAAATGTATGCATATGGCCCAATATATATAAAGCCATGTTTTTCAAGCATTCTTTTTCTTAACTCAGTTGGTAGTATATTAGGGCAGTGTAGAATTTCAAGAGTCTCTCACATGAAGATCAACAGCACAATCAAAACCCAGCTGTATTCTAGCTTTCTGGGAACTGCCTTGCATTCTTCTTCCTTTTTCTGTAGCTGCCCCTTTTTATCATCAGCATTTTAAAGACATTGTCATCTATCCATGGTTGCTTTTTAAAAATTTTCCCACCCCACCCCCTTTTTTTCATGCAGTGTATTTTGTCTTCAGTATCTTCTTTCACAAAATTTGCTTCCAGGGCATCTTTCTCTTTCTAGATTTTGAATAACGAGATCCAACCATCTTCCCCTCAGGGTTTATCAAATCATTCTTATGAAGTCCAGGCTATAGGTCTGTTTCTGTTTAGTTCCTCCTCCTTCTCCAGATAGCATCATCTCAGAAAGTCTTTTTGAAAGAATGTAGCCAGGGACCAATTTATAGGTTTCCATTTTAAGTAAAAATCTGAGAAGCAACTCTGCATCATATAATTTCAGTGTTGTCTTTATATTTCTCCTCTGTGTACTGTGTGTACCTGTGTGTGTGTGTACACATAGTTACTTTAATTACTTTCTCCCAATCTTTCTCTCAGTGGGGGATTTTAATAATAATTTACTATCATTAGTATATGTAATTCTCCCAATCAAATATGTACAAGGAGACTGTCATTCTTGTAGGAAAGATTTTTCAGAAGTGGTTTGTTTTTGCCTCATTCCTAGGGCTGAGAAAAAGTGACTGGCCCAAGGTAACTCATCTGGCTTTGTATCTGAAGTAGGACTACAACTCACAGTCTTTTGGTTTCTAGCCCATGCCTTGACCATTATATCCATCTGCATCCAATACACACACACAATATATATATATATATAGATAGATAGATAGATAGATAGATAGATAGATAGATAGATAGATAGATAGANTAGATATAGATATAGATATAGATATAGATATAGATATAGATATAGATATAGATATAGAGATATATACATGTACATATATATGCACATGCATATGGACATTTACATATATAAGTCAAGTGGTGCTTTTTTTCCAGCTAAAATGTGTAGGTTTGTAGTTTACACTGTCTTAGATATTTTTGTGTTTGTTTCTACTTGGTGTGAAAAAATAGACATGTTAATAATAAAATATGATTTAGGTACTCATTGTTGATTCCTTTGGGGGAATTTTTTTCAAAATAAAAAAAAAACATGACCAATATATAGAACAAAAGGGTTTACTTTGGAATTAAATTAGAATACAATACTGTCCTACATTATTTTATTCCTTTTAATTGCAACAGATTATTCATTATTAAGAGATGCACAATGAGATGTTACTTAATTATATTTGGCCTGTCACTGATATTTCTATCACTGTGCATTTCCCAAAAAAACACCCCGTCATTAGTTCTTTCATTCATTACATTTATCTTCTAGGCTTGTTGAAATTCCTTCCATGTTTTCATCAAATTACTAATTATAAATGCTCAAGAGAGCTGGGCTCAAAACTGTATTTTGGGACACTCTGCTTGATATCTCACTCCGGTTTTATGAGGAGCCACAGATAAGCACTGGATATCTGTCAGCAGTTCCCCATTTTTATTAACCACTTGACATACTTCTTTCCTGTTCCTTTATTTTAAAATACCCCAAGAAACCCTAGTTACTGTTTTTAGCATTGTTCATTAATTTGATGCCAGTTCTATTACTGTGGCATGGCATAAATGCTTCCTTAGTCAACTGTCTCTGTTTCCACTTGCAGTATGTTTCTTCTAGGTCTGAAAATATCTTCCATTTTCCATTTAGTACTTTCTTGAGGAATTCCAAGTTACTTTGAAATCTTTTCCCCATTTATTTTTCAAATTCAAATTCAGTATAACATTGCCACTATTCCTAATATATTCTGTTTAATTTCCTCCGTTATGCCTTATATCTTGGTGATAAATCAAATACAGTTAATCCTCTTGGACCTTCTTCCACTGTCCAAAAGACAATATTGTCAGCAACACAAGTATGGAACTTCCCGGAAGGACCATGTTGAAATAATTCATCTTACAACAACCTTGAGATAATAAAAGGTCTCCCATCTAAAGCCCCTGTCACACTGCACCAACGGATGCAAAGAGGATGTAAAACGGACAAAAAAGCTTGCCATCCGGCGTTGGTTAACTACGATGTATCCGTTCTGTACTCACTGCTCCATTTTGCTTCCATCTCTATCCGTCCAGCATCCGTTTATGGACGTTTCATCCGCTCAGAAATTTTTGAGCTGCTCAAAACTTTGCAAGGAAAATGTATCCAATTCGTCCATTCTGCATCCGCTATGAATCCGCTATGCATCTTGCTGGCATTCCGTTCTGCATCCGTTACGCATCCGCTATATCCGTTAGGCATCCGCTGCACATCCGCGCACCAACTCGCATCCGCTCGGGCGCAGGGAAGAAGCAGAACGGACACAGAACAGATGCATGAACGGATGTATAGGCGGATGCTGCACGGAAAGCAAAGCATTTAAAAATGGAAAAAAAACGTTCGCAGAGGGGACCTATCTCAGATATTAATGATGTCTAGAGGAATGCCTAGAGGATGTAAGGGGACACCTATACTGCCTATAAAAGAGGGGAGCAACTCACCTGCATCTCACTTTCAGATCAGCAGCCCAGCTGTGCAAACTCTGCGCCTTCATCTGACTCCTTGCTCTCCACAGCATCCAGTCATCGTCAACCGTGGATCAAACACAGTCCCATTTGGCAGCCACCCCATCATTCTGCAACAGTGCGAAGCCAATCTACAGCTCTGTGAACTCACTGATGGAAAAAAAGAGAGGCGGCCAAGAAGCGTCGGGGTCCGAAGATGGATTCGGGAGAGGAGGCAGAGTACGGACTGTATAACAAGCTGATGGTGGAGCTGAAGGAACAAAGACCCTCGTGCATTCCAGAACTTCATGAGGATGTCTCCAGCCATGTTTGACGAAGTTGTGCAGCGGCTGACACCCAGGTTGACCAAGCAAACACCAACTTCTGCCGCAGCCTGGAACCTGGGCTCAAGGTGGCACTCACTCTGCGCACCTGGCATCAGGGACCACCTACAGGAGCATGCAGTACGGCTGGAGGGTGCCACACAATCACCATCAGCATTGTGGTCAGAGAAGTGGTGCGGCCATGCATCGAAGAATACCTGAGGAGCTCCTCCAGTGCCCCTCCACTGGAAGAAGGCTGGAAAATTGCAGAGCAGTGGTATCAGAGGTGGAACTTCCCACATTACTGTTGGAGCCATAGATGGCAAGCACGTGGCCTGCAAAGCAACCAGCCAAGTCAGGGTCCACTTATCACAACTAGAAGGGCTTCTTCAGCACGTCCTCTTTGCCATGGTCGATGCTGACTACAAGTTCAATGTACATCGATGCTTGGCAACGGCTACATGTTCAGATGCCCCAGGTATATCAACGCCAGTCCACCTCAAGGAGGGGCTGGAACGCAACCTCATCAATGGTGCTCCCAGATCCAGACCCCCTGCCCAACGACACACGCAAAAGATGTGCCCTACTTCATCATGGGGGATGATGCCCTTCTCCCTCAGAACCACCTCATGAAGCCGACAACCCTCCAGATGCCTCACCCGTGAAGAGAGGATCTTCAACTACAGGTGTCCAGGGCAAGGCGGGTGGTGGAAGAACGCCTTTGGCATCCTGGCCAAAAGGTTCCAGGTACTTCTCACCACCATGCATCATCACCCAGAGACCATGAGGAGGATCGTGGAACTTGCTGCATCCTGACAATCTCATGCGCACCCACTACCAGTCTTGCAGAACAGGCTTGTGGACTGTCACAAGGCAATGGGGACATGGAGCCTGGGAATGGAGGCAAGGGCGAAACGCTGATAGAACACTCAGGATGTGCACAGGCCGCAACAGAGCCTCACGTGAAGGGAAGAAGCAGCGCAACCTCCTGAAAACACTGGTGCACTCCATCTTGGAGCGGTGGAAGTGGCAAGAAAACCAGGATGATAGATGATTAATGGATTGCTTCTTCAGCCTGTCTCATCACACTGATGAGATTGGACCATGTAATGTTTGGGTGGGGCCTACAATGATCAGGGCAATTTAATAAAAAGAGTTGTGTTTGTGTTGACAATGTGTGGGTGATTATCACATTGTTATTGATAATAAGGGCCATAGGTTGTGGCACCATGGGAAAGGTGGACCATAACAGTCGCGCACTATGCTTGCACTGGAGGTTTATCTATCCCCACAGCTTATTACCACATACCGCAAAGGTATCCCCTGCTCATTCCACAGGTATCCCTGCCCACCACTGCTAGTCTTAACCCATCCCACAAGCAATGCAAAGGCTTAAACCATTTCTAAAAGTTTTCCACCAAGACTTTTATAAAAAAAAAATGAAAAGCAAGGGTGTTATCAAAGATAGACTTTATTGAACAACAAAGCTTAAAAGAAAAAAATGACCCAAGTCAAGTGTCCAAATACGTCCACAGGTAGCCAGCCAGTCAGTCTCTGGATCCTCTTGGTCACTTCGGAAGGTGTGCCAGTCTCAGGGGTGAAGGGTCCAGTGCTGTGAGGTGGTGCTGCTGGATGTGCTGGTCTGAAAGCACACTGGGGTGCCTGGCCCCGAGAGGACAAACAGGTTGATGGTGTGTTGATAAAGGTCCTCGGAGCAGCTGGCTCAGACCCGTGATGCTGAGAGGTCCTTCCTCCATGCATGGGGTGGTCAGCCCCAGTACTGATGACACATGTACTGAGGCTGGGCTTAGCTTGTGGGTGAAGGAAGGAGTTAGTGTACTGGGGGCTGTCTTGGTCTGCAAGCTGGGTGAGGACTGGCATGGGTGCATCAGTGGGTGTGGGTGGCAATGCGCTGGCATCAAATTGGCATGGTGGCATTGTGCATCAGTGGAACCAGTGGCTACAAGTGTCGCCCAATTGACTCTGTGGGCCTGGAACTAAGGAAGGGCTGCTGCCCTGTGCTGCTGGACCTCCTGGTAGCCGGTAGCCTTGGTAGGTTGAGGGGTGTGGGAAGCCTTGGAATGGGAAAGGACATCACCTGGGGTGAAAGAGCAGACCCTGGAACTGGGTGGGAGCAGGTTTCCTCTGGATCTGGAGGGTTTGTGAACAGCTCGTGATACGGTCCTTCACGCACCTGGTACTGGGTTCTGCCTATGGTCCCTGAGGTCCTGGTTGACATAGGTGAGGAAAGGGTTTGGCGGTTGGAGGATGAGGAAGTTCGGTGGTGACCAGCTAGAAGGAAGATCTATGCTGGTCCAGATGGTGTCCCTGATCTCCAGCAGACCATGTGGCTCCTGCCCTCCTGCTGTTCTGGCTCTCTGCCTTTTCTGTGGAGGTGGAGCTGGGGGGGTGGTGGATGCAGCTACGGCTGTGGTGGACGCGCCATCTCCCTTTTCTCCACCGCACCAGGGAGTCTCCACGTGCTCCACCATGGTTACAATACACCCTGTCGCAGGTTCTCCGCCATGGCACGCTCCACAGAAACCTGCCTGGAGAGCAGGGACTAACTCTCGCCTGGAAGAAGGACTGGCTCTCACAGGCTGCCGGAGAGAGAGGGTAGTGACGAGGGGGCTCCTGGTGCTCCTCGGTGGCGGATCCTCACCGCTCTAGGAAAAGCTGCAACCTGGCCAATGACGTAGGTCTCTCTGTCCTGCCAGCTTAACCGTGGCCTGGCCAGATTTCTTGAGGTGCAGCTTCCCGTACCAAGGTTGGTGCATGTGCTTCCACAGCCGAGGAGCACGCTCTGAAGTGTAGCCCATACTCTCCGCCTTTTCTCTCAAGAAAGGCCCTGCTTCCTTTTTGGTCCCCTGTACAGCTGGTGTCCCTTCCGCCCACAGATAGTCATTCTCTCTCAGGCCACTGCCAGCATCATGCCTTGTGTTCCCTCCTCAATATAAGTATTCCTCCCTCTCCCATTGTCGCATACCGCCTCTTCTCCCCTTTGCAGACCAGATGGCCCTTATCAGAGGGGCTCCGCCAGGTTAGTGGGGTTTGCTCCTCCACACCACCACCAGCGAGACCAGCATGAATCATCACATCATCAAATCATCACTAGCAAAGGAATCATAATCATCAATCATCAGCAGCAAGCAGTACCAAGCAGCAGCAGCAGGGATCATCATCATCCATCATCAAGCAGCAGCAGCAGCAGCAGGAACCCAGGATGCATCAGCAAGCAGAGTTTATGCACCAGTAGCGCCAGCAAGACAAAGGAGCAGCAAAGCCTCGGCCAGGAGCACGAACAGGACGGCAAGGAATGAGCAAGACCAGGAGCCACGAGGCAGTTGAGCAGTTCAGGAGCATGAGCAAAGGACCAGCAGGAACCAGAGGACCAAGGAGCAGCTTCAGGCAGAGTTAAGCACCAGCAGAAGTCACCACCGCCAGGAGCAGCTTCAGCAGAGTAAGCACCAGCAGAAGCACACGCCAGGAGCAGCTTCAGCAGAAGCTCCAGCACCAGAAGAGCGAGCCCGAGCAGGCAAGAAAGCCGCTGCAGAAGCCAGAGTCAGGGACAAGGGGCGGAGGTGGCCCTGTCCCTCTTGCCAGGGATGGCGGGCAGGTTGTCCTGAGGCTTTTCCTTCTTTCCCCATGGTTGTGGGGTTGTTGGCTGGCAGGGAGGCTGGCCAGGAAGGCCTTGCACCAAGGCTGGCAGGAAGCCCTTGGCACGAAAGCTGGCAGGCAGGCAGGCATCAAGGCTGGCAGGAACAGCTGCAGAAAGCTGGCAGGAAAGGCAGCGCAGGCAACAAGGCCTGGCAAGGCAGACTGGCTGGCAGGGAGGCTGGAAGGCAGGCTGGGAGGTCAGGCTGGCAGGAAGATTTTGCAGCAAGGCTTGCAGGTAAGGCCATGCAGGCCAGGGCAGCAAGGACTCGATGTTATCCAGCAGCAGGTCTTTCCTCTGAAATGCTGGCCACTTTGCGAGCTGCTTCCCTTTATATCACGGGGCTGGACGCAATAAATCACCCACCCCGCATGCGCATTTAACGCCAAAGGCATCCCTAGGCTTCACTGTGCATACCACTAGGCTTCCGCTGCTGCATCAGTTTCATCCATTGTGGCATCCCGCTGTGAATGCCGCTGTATCTGTTCCGCGTCCACTTTGCTGAAGTCCCCCGGAAGCCCTAGCAGATCTGCCAATCACCTCCCATCTGCTTCCATTCCGCTGGCTTTCCGTTCCGCCTGCCGCTTTCCATCCACCCTGCGTCCTCCCGCGTCCGTTCTTTCTGTGTTATCTGCTCTGGTTATGCAAATTTTTTGCCCCTTTTGAGAGGCGGATAACAACGGATGGAACATTTTGCTGCATCCGTTGTGTCCATTTTGGCATCGTTGGTCAGTGTGACAGGCCTTATACCTGTTTGGAGGAATTTGGAATCACCATCTTTTTGGTTGTATATAGGGGATGAATACATTTTAGATGACCTTGGAAAAACCTAAGACAAGAACAAACAACTACATAAAATAATAATACTTTTAAAAGATGGAAAGAATTCCACTGTTATGCCTTTTCTCCCATTCACTTAATGTACTAGACAGCCATTCTTCTTTGCATAGACAAAGTGGAAGTATCGGCATTGAATTCAAGAGTATCTTAACAATAAAAATGGCAAGATTTAACATTTAATTCCCTTGTCAGTTCTTAGAAAAGTAAAATACTTAAATTGTAGGCAAATACCAAAACCTAAAAAAATATCTTCAAATCTTAATTCTCCCATTCATTGGTGAAGAGATTAAATTTTGCCCTGAGTGTATCGTATTGACCCAAGAATTCAATTCTGGCCTAATTCTTTAAAAGAATAGCAGCTCTATTTTGTGTCCGTCGGACTTCAAGTCCAGATTCCTGAGGCAACCATGCAGACTTGTGTGTGTGTGCTGTTGTGCATTTTGTGTGTGTGGTGTGCAACGCGCAAGAATGATAAAACACTGTTAGAATATAATTAAAAGGCGAAGGAAGTGTTTTTCGTGGCACTTAACCAGTCCCAGGGCTGT
Organism: Laticauda laticaudata; assembly: GCA_004320025.1. Classification (NCBI taxonomy): domain Eukaryota; kingdom Metazoa; phylum Chordata; class Lepidosauria; order Squamata; family Elapidae; genus Laticauda; species Laticauda laticaudata. The sequence continues at coordinate 29,557 of BHFT01056522.1, forward strand.
GTGCTCCTCGAGCTCCCATGCAAAGCCACAGAGCCTTCCTTTTCAGAAGGCCAGGAAAGGTGAGAGCCTGCCCTCTTGTGGGCGTGAAAGTAGAAGGAGATTGAAAAGAAAATGAATGCGGAGTTTGAAGCCAGATATCAGACAAGTCAGAGACTAGGTAAGGATTAATCAATTATATGGATTTATAGTAAAGGCGACAAGCTCAAGAATAAACAAATAAACAAAAGAGCAACTGATATTTTTGTTTTTTCTCTCTTCAAATAATCTTTCTGGTTCTTGCTGGAGATAAAACATATAAACAAACATACAAACATGCACACCATGCAAATAGTGGCACGAGAAATAAAATAAAGGTGCATCTGATCGCTACAAGTAGAGGATTTAATGAGGAGATAACATCTAATTGGCCAGCTATGCCATTTAACAAGTACATAACACTCCATCTTTTTCAGATCTGTCCATGTAGAGGATACTCATATATTTTTATCTATCTATCTATCTATCTTCTATCTATCTATCTATCTATCTATCTATTATCTATCTATCTATCTTATCTACGCAATCTACCCTACTTACCTACCACTGCCTGGTGGGAGTTCAATTTTTTTTTAACTGCCGGTTTCTGTGGGCATGGCTTGATAGGCATGGCTTGGTGGGCTGGCATGGCTTGGTAGATGTATTGTGGCAGGCCATGGCAGGGGAAGGATACTGTAAAATCTCCATTCCACCCCATCCTCACTCACCTGCATTCCCAGCTCCCTTCTCCTATGCAGGTAACAAAAGGAGCCCCAGCCGGTCAGCTAGGACTTGGGAGGCAGCGAATAGATGGGGCTGGGCCAGTCAGAGGTGGCATTCCATACTACTCTCAAAATTTCCTAATACTGGTTCTCAGAACTGGTCAGAACCTGCCTGAATACCACCTTGCTACGCCCGCTATCTCCCTATCCTTACCTTTTATCTGACCTTCAGGAGCATGGTAACTATGAATTGCTATAGAAGTGTAATAATATTGCCTTTGGAATAGCAACATTACATCACACGGAGGTAAAACCCATGTCACACTAGCACCAGCGGATGCAAAGAGGATGTAAAATGGACCAAAAAAAAGCTTGCCATCATTGGAAAACGCGATGCATCGTTGTGTTCTCAACTGCGTACGTCTTTTCAATATGCTCTACTCCGTCAAACATCATCTAACTGCTTTTCATCCACCGATCAAAAATGTTTGAGCTGTCGCACAAAACTTTTTGAACGGAATGAACTTTTCGCCGTGTAACGAATCTACATTCACGACACATACGGCCAACAACGTTCTATGTCAGTTGTCATCGCGTTACATGTCGCTGTATCCTCCTCGGCATCCCTCTGAGCATCCCGCGCAACTCACATCTGCTCTAGCGAAAGCAGAAAGAGGGAGGAAAGTGAAAGGTAACGCGAACGTCCACACAGCGTTAGTAGCACGGACATAGAAAGGATGAAAGTGGATCGCAGCCAAAATATAAAAGCATTAAAACGGACAAAAACGTTTGTATATGGACATATCTCAGATATTTAGGATGTCTGGAGGATGCCTTAGAGGTATGTATGAATGACACCTAGCGGAAAACCGATATTTTCTATGAAAAGGGGGAGGAAAATTCACCAGGATCTCACAAATCAGTCCAGCAGCCGTGTGTGGCAAGACCTCTTACTTGCTCTTGCTCTTCCACATCATCCATTGATCCCCTCACCATGGATCATCGCATCACTCTTTGGTACCGCGCATCATTCACACCAAGAACAGCCCCTCTTCAAGACTGTTCCAACCTTTTTCTATGCAAGGAGAAGAAGGAGATGTCCAAAGAGCTGTCTGGGTCCGAGATGGATTGGGAGAAATGGAAGTGGGAGTTTGGACTCTATGAACAAAGCTGATGGTGGACTGAAGGAAAGAGACATGCGTGCATTCCGCCACTTTCATGAGGATGCCCACGAGCATGTTGCGAAGTTGTGGACGTTTGAGACCCAGGTTGGACCAGGAAACACCACTTTCCGGCCCAGCCTGGACCCTTGACTGAAGGTGGTACTGGACTCTGCGCCATCTGGTTTTCTGGACCACCATGCAGTATGCCTCGAGGTCCACAGCAAACACCAATGCAAGCATTGTGGTCAGAGCAGTGGTGCAGGCCATCAATCGAAAGAATACGTGGAGGAGGCTCCTCCAGTGTCCACCAACTGAAGAAGGCTGGAGGAAAAGTTGCAGAGCAGTGGTATCAGAGGTGGAACTTTCCCAAACTGTTGGAGCCATAGATGGGAAGCACGTGGCCTGGCAAAATCTCAGCCAAACTCAGGTCCAATTATTTCAAAACTAACAAGGGTCTCTTCAGCACATCATTCCTCTTTGCCATGGTTGAATGCTGACTACAAATTGTGGGGCCCTCCAAAACACTGCCTGGACACAGTAGCTGTCTCCTGGCTGAAGAGAGTGGCTCATCTGTGGCTGTCTGAGGGAGAGGGTTGAGAAGAGGGGGCTTGCTCCTCCGGTGGCAGTTCTTATGCTTCCGTTGAAGCTGCACCTGGCATGACATATGGTCTCCCGGTCAGTGAGCTTGAGAAGCGCCTGCCCAAGATTTCTTCAGGTGCAAGCTTGCGATACCAAAGGTGTGCGTGTGCTTCCACCATCGAAGGAGTACAATCTATAGTATATGCCCAGGCTCTCTGCCTTCTCTCTCCTAGCTTCCCTGCTTTCCTCCTGGTGTCAGCGATAGATGCCTGTTGGCCCTCCTCCAACAGGTACTCATTCTCCTCAGCCATTCCAGCAAACCTCCCTCCTCATGGTCTTCAGAAATGAGTACTGTTCCTCTCTCCCTTCTCTTGCCCATTGCCTCTCCTCTGGCCAGGGGCTAGGGCCTTCACAGCAGGGGCTTTGAGGGCCTTGGGGGCTGGTGCCATCACAACAGAGCCAGCAGCAACACCAGCAAGCAGCAGCAGCAGCAGCAAGGAGAAGCACAGCAGCACCAAGCAGGAGAAGCTACCAGCAAGCACCAGCAGGAGAAGCACCAACCAGACAGCAACACCAAGGAGTTACCAGCAGGCAGCAGAAGCACCAGCAGCTTCAGAGTCGCGCCAAGTGGGTGGGATGGTGGTTCTGTCCCTTGCTTGCCAGGGCTGGCAGGAGTAGGCACAGGCTTCGGCACAGGCTTCCTCTTCTTCCCCATGGTGTTCTCTCAAGATGTCTCTGGCAGCAGGTCTTTCCTATGAATGGTGACTGCTTGCGAGCTGCATCCTTTTATATCTGCAGAACTGACGCAATGCATCCTCCCCGCATGCGCAGTGAATGCTTTGCATACGCTATGCATACACTACGCATACGCTATGCATCCTATAGGCATCCGTGATGCATCCGCGTCATCCACTACGCATCCGCTCCTTTCACTACGCGTTCGCTTCGCTATTCTCCCCCAGAAGCCCTGTGGATGTGTCATCCACTTCCATCCGCTTCCATCCGCTAGGCTTCCTACGAACATCTGCTTACCATCCTTGCTATGTACTACCCCTGTCTGTTCCTATCTGTTGTTTTCCATTCTGTTTATGCAAATTTGGGGCACTTTTCAGAGTGGATAACAACGGATGGAGCCACCCCTGAAATTTTACTCATCCGCTGTGTCCTTTTTGCATACGTTTGCATCCGTCGGCCAGTGTGACCTAGCCTTAAGTCTGTGAGATTGGCTAGTGAACACATGGTGATTTGCTTCTTAGTGAATTTCTGCCTATGGAGAATTAATTCATTCTGGGGAAAAAAATGGCTGCCATTTTATAAAACTGTGGTTAGCAATTAGGAGCAAGCTGTCAGCCCCAACAGATAAACTAGAACAGAAAATCAACTCCACAAGGAGACTAAAACTATATTTACTAATGTGGATTATAATAATAGAATCTTTCAAAATTGATTGTGCTATACCTCCTCCCTAGCTTACCCCTGAATGAATTAGGAAAGCAACCTGAGCTGGTTCCAAATATTATCTCATTTTTGGGATTTTAAAAATGTTTCCACACCTTTTTCTAGATAATATTTATTGCATATTTCCATCAAGGCCATCTTCCTTATATACTTCACAAGTCAGAAAATATTCCTCTTCATTCCTCTTCTAACCTTCCTCACTTGGGATACTAATTGTTGTAAGTCTTCACAGAATATAACATAAAAGCATTGAAATTTAAAATCATGATTTGACACTACTATCATATCCCACTTTATACTGACTATAAATGTTGGCTTAATGCAGGGGTATGATTCTCCTGGTTCCAACTGGTTTGGGTGAACCCCTAGCGGTAATGATCAGCTGGCTTTGAACCAGTTCGATCCAGTGATCATGTGGGCCTACTCATCTACTACCCTTACGCTGTACTCTCCTATATCTGCTCAGCTGATTCGCACGGCAGAGCAGATTGCCGTGCCTAGCCGTGTTACTTCCCGAAGTAACATTGAAAGTAAGTAATTGTGATAGCTGTGCATGTTCATGCAGTGAAGCATGCAATTAGCAAACCAGTTATTACGCCGGAAGAATCCCACCTGTGGCTTAATGTCCAATAATCTTGAGGATACATGGAAATTTCTTCAGGTCCAACTTATGAGAGAGGGGATCATTTATTCTCCACAGTACTAGTTCACTATCATTCAGGACTGGCATTTTTACCAATAAATTAGGCCAAAGATACGGCAGGATTGGAAGTATCTTCTTCCCTGACTCTCTGTTTGTAGTTAAACATATTCAGTTTCCACATCTAAGGACAGAAAGAGCTCTTTAATGATATTCTCCACCTTGCCATCAATAAGTAAACTTCAACAGATCAACAGAATTATGCTGGCTGGGGGATTCTGGGAGTTGAAGTCTACACAATGGTCAAGGTTGAGAAAAACCATTCTGGACCCAAAACAAGATGGCTGCAGAATTCTGAGAGCTGAAGTCCACCCACCTTAAAGTGGCTAAGGTTGAGAAACACTGCTGTTGACCCAAAGCATATTGTCTGGGGAATTCTGGGAGTTGAAATCTACATATCTTAAAGTGGCCAAGCTTGAGAAATACTGCCCTATGTAACTCTCAATTAAATATTGAATTTTAACATGTGGGATGGAATGATTTTCAACTAAATATTGTGTGTTAACATAAGGGATAGCTAAGAGTATCTGACAATGATCCTCCTGTAAACTTTATTCATTTGTAGATTGTTACTTGTTTTGCCTGTTTATAACTTCTTCAGTGTTCTACATGTGGTATTTTGCTGAATTAAACATCTAAGGCTTCTTTGTTATAGTCCCAGCTACTGGCTTTCTTGGTGGAATTTCAGTATCTCCTGTGGGATAATGCATTTGGGACAAAATGGATGGGAATGATTCAATTTTTCAACAAAGTAAAGGTCAAAAAATGTACCTACCAAAACTTGGCGGCAGCTTAGGTATAACTGAGACACCACTAAATCTTGTACGTTGTAGGCTACCCAACCAGGATATAATTGGATATTGGTAAAGAGGGTCATTCTGTCAAGAATGTTCATAATACAAAGTATTGAAAAGTAGATCTCTGAAACTTTTACATTTGAAGCACTACTGTAATCTGACCAGAGGACAGATAGTAAAATCGTTCACTTTACCTTATTCCCCCCTCTTTTTTTTAAAGCAGTAGCTGTTTGTCTTGAATTATTACATTGACTTACAACCATTCATTTAGTGACATTTGAATTACAACAGTACTGAAAAATGTGACTTATGGCTGTTTTCACACTTACAACCATTACAGCATCCCCACTGTCACATGATCAAAATTCAGGCACTTGGCAACTGATTCATATTTATTACAGTGCCATGGGATCATGTGATCACCTTTTGCAACCTCCTGACAAGCAAAGTCAATGAGAAAGTCAGATTCATTTAACAACCACACTACTAATTAACATCTGCAGTGATTTACTTAACAACTGTGATAGAAAGGTGGTAAAATGGGGCAAAATTCACAACAACTGTCTGGCTTAGCAAAGGAAATCTTGGGCGTCACCATGGTCATAAATCAAGGACTACCTATATAGAAACATACTGGTCAGGCTTATATCATCTGATATGTGTAATCTGCACTATGTATAATGAAGTTGCAAGCTTTAGAAGAGAAAGATCTTGCAAAAGGAAGAAGCAACTCATTGACCCCAAAATAAAAAGTAATGTTAACAGCATGAATCAACACACCAGTACAAACAGATTTGTCCAAATGTTTACACTACACACACGGATTTCATGGCTTCAGAAGAAATGGTCCTTGAGTGGATGGCAATAGGCTTAGACACAGTTTGATGGTATAAATTGCTTATCTTGTTTTTGATCCAGGCCTTTTTTTGATAACTGGCATAACATGAAATGTCAAGGAGCAAATTCTCTGAACAGGCTCACTTTTGACTCCCTGAACATCTCATTCCCCTCTTTTGAAGTTTTCTTCATAATTCTTATTAAGGTAACTGAACCTTCCTTGTGACACAATTAAAAAAAAAATGTCTCAAAAATGGCAGAATAAGCTCGCAGGAGCTCTCATTTTGCTTATCAGAAAGTGGTTTGGATTTATTTCTTTGTTTCTAGATCGGCTTTGGTAAAGAAAGACGTGCAGATATTTGTTTTTGAAATGCAGCCATTGACTTTATAAATAAGTTGCATGGCATTCTATCATTCTTCCCCCAAAGTAAGACCGAACCTGAAAATAAGCTCTAGCATGATTTTTTCAGGATGCTTGTAATATAAGCCCTACCCCCAAAATAAGCCCCAGTTAAGATCAACAGCCAGACAAATGTATTTATATTTCCCTAAAAATAAGACCTAATGTGTCTTTTGGAACAAACATTAGTGTAAGACTTGGTCTTGCTTTCGGGAAAACATGGTATGTTTTGCAGATTATCATTATAGACTAATCCTAATATTTCTCTGGAGGTTCCATTTCATTAAACAGCAAAAAAGGATTCCATCACTTGCTCTTTCCTTCTAATATTTATACATACTTCAACATAGATGCTAGGGCCTAGCAGCCTAATTTTTGGGCTGGTATGTTCTAGTAAGTATATAAATTCAGTATCTTTCCCAAAGGCTACCCAGATGGGAGTGTTTGTCAATTGTTTTTCTTAAAACAAAACAAAAGCTCAAACTGCAGGTACACTGAGTGTGAATTCTCATCAACATACAGATGTAGGAACATCGGCTTCTCTTTGTGAACACTCACATTAATGTAGCAACCAACATTATTTGAGAGGCATCATCAATGAGCACAGCAGAACAGAACTGAACACCATACCAGGGTTGGAAGAGTCCTTGGAAGTCATCAAGTCCAATCCCCTGCTTGAGCAGAAGACCTTCTACCATTTCAGATAAATGGCTGTCCAGTCTCTTCTTAAAAACCTCCAATGATGGAGCACCCACAACTTCTGAAGGCAAGCCATTCCACTGATAAATTGTTCTGTCAGGAAATTTCGCCTTATTTCTAGATTGGATCTCTCCTTGATTAGTTTCCATCCAATACTTCTGGTTCTGCCTTCAGGTGTTTTGGAGTAGTTGACCCCATTCTTCTTTGTGGCAGCTCCTTAATTATTGGAACACTGCTTTCATGTCATCCTTAGTCTTTCTTTTCATTAAACTAGACATATCCAATTCCTGCCACCATTCATCATATGTTTTATCTTCCAGTCTCCTAATCATCTTTATTGCTCTTCTCTGCACTCTTTCTAGAGTCTCAACGTCTTTTTTTATATCATGGCGATCAAACTGATTGACCAAGTTGATAAGATTGGAATTGTTTTTTGGGTGAAGTGTTCCAAAAAATGGATGCCTGACTGGGATTAGAGTGATTATAGAAACAATATACAAGATGTCATTTTTGTTGGCAGTTTTAAATGTTAAGTAATATGGAGATCACACTTCAAAAGATAGTTAGTTCTAGTTAGTGGTTGAGGTGCTGGTCTAGAAATCAGGAAACTGTGAGTTTTAATCCTGCACAGCCATGAAAGCCGGATGAGTGACCTTGGGCTGATTACTCCCTCTCAGTCCACCTCATAAGGTTATTGTTGTGGAGAAAACAGGAGGAAGAAGGAGTATTGTGTATGTTCCCCACCTTGAGTTACTTGTAAAGTAATAAAGAGGGAGGGAATAAAATATATAAATAAATTGAAATGAATTGAAATAGATGAATGTGGTCTAGACTTTTTACAAAATCACATAGGCAATTTTGCAAAATTGTACTAATCATCTGCAATAGCACCCACTGCAAATTAGAGCTAAGCCTGGTGGAATAGTATTTATACCATCAAGCAAGGCAGCCTTGGAAAGTAATTAGTTATTTCTCATAATTTGCAAAGTGGCCTGCAGCCATCCAGAATATACTGGCTCTAAACACACATATATAAATGCTGTTAAAAGTGGCCAAAATTCCCTAAGGATATAACTTTACCAAAGTAAATGGATTTACACCAGCAAAGCATTTTGCCCAATATAAACTTTAACAAGGATCTGGGGAGTAGAATATCTATCTTCTAATGCCAACTTGCGGTGGCAGTTGTGTGCCAGTTTGACCTCTGGGTGTTTTGTGAAGCATTTAGAAATGTCACCATAACTCTTTGAACAAGGAAAAATGAGCCAGTAGGTATTAAGGATGTATTTTCTTGTTTAACCAAGCTTAGAAAGGACCTCCTGATTTAAAAACTCTGAATAGTAATCCTTCACATTCAACACTCTTTTTTGGAAGGCAAAACCAATATTTTTCTTATTCTGAAATACATCATCTATCTTTCCAATTTATCCTTTTTTAAAACCCAGAGGAATACTTTGAAGGGTGAGGGTTACACCAGAGTAAGAGATCATGCCAAACATAGTCAAAGTAGAGTTCTCCTTAGTTTTTCTACATTGTTCAGTTATGCAGATGCTTCAATGACTTGGTCTTCTGTAAGTCCCTTCATCCCCTTTATTAGAGGAGACAAAAAACATTCTGGAAATACTCTTATGTCTATTCTCTTCTGTACTTGTTTAGTTATTTTTAGCCAATAAAAAAAAATCAGCTCCAATTGCTTTTTCAGGAGTAAAAATGCTATTCACATCCAAATGACCCCAGATCCCAAATGCAATCTTTCAGCATTGAGACTTTTCTTTGAAATCATAAGACTGACCTACAGTAAACTCTCAACATGTTCAGTAAATGTCATCGCCAACCACATTAGAATTAAAGAGATTTACTTCAAGTGCCTTTAACTTTTTATAGAGAAAGAGGTTAAATGTATTATTTTCTTCCCTTAAAAGTATGCCTGATATGAGATTTATTTTAAACTCCTAGGATTGCCCTACTGATACTGCTGATTTCTTCAGTATATAATCTGAATTTATTCGCCAGCTAAAACAGATTTTTCACAGCCACATGCAGGGAAGGCACAGGAGGGCTGTCTCGGGTCTTTTTAGGGCTACGGTAGACCTTGGATAAATCATTGCAGAAAATCTTTCTTTCATATCATAAGTAAGTTAAGCAATGTTATTCATGGGTTTTCTTTTATTATATCACTTTAAATGCAATTTACAAAGGCTGACCTTCATCTTGTTTAGAGAGGATCACAATTGGAATAACTTGTAAACCCAATAAAATAGATAGGTGGGTACATAGATGTCAGATAGATGGTAGATAGATGAGAGAGAGAGAGAGAGAGAGAGAGAGAGAGAGAGAGAGAGAGAGAGAGAGAGAGAGAGAGAGAGAGAGANAGAGAGAGAGAGAGAGAGAGAGAGAGAGAGAGAGAGAGAGAGAGAGAGAGATAAAGATAGAGATAACAAACAGGTGGGTGGGTGGGAGACAGAGAGACAGACAGATGGATAGACAGACAGATAATGATAGATGTGAAAATACATGGATAGACATGGACACATAGATAGATAGATATAAATAGGTGGATATATATTTAGATAGATTCTTCTGAGTACATGTAATCCATCACAACAATTTCTGGAAGATATATACAAGGCTCAGAACAACTAATGATCAGAATACAAAGTGATAAAGACATTATTTCTACATTCTCTAGTCTTTCTTTGGCCCAGCTGTACAAGACATTTGTGCTACATTTGTCTTTGGGGTTTAGGTTTCTATGATCCTCCATGTTGTGCAAATTCTCTTTGCCTTTCCAATTTGTGAACTAATTCATTTTTAAAGAAACAGAGGTGGTCCTAATATGAAAATATTAATATGAAATTATGTGAAAATATAGTCCTTATTTTTTCACTAACTCTCAGGGCCAGATGAGCAATGGAAAATGGGCAAAATTTCTTAGCTGGGATAATGTATTATGAATCACAAGCTGCACACAACCACACAGCATTCCAGATTTTTTATCAATATTGTCCTCTTCCTCCTTGTACAAAAAGGTACAAAATGGATGTGTTAATGTGTAATGTTAATATAAAATGTATATCAGTCAAGTTTCAAATTTAAGATGGCTTAGATGTATGATTAGTGTATAGCACATTCCACATTGTTAGATGATCATTTTTAGTGGAGGAGAATCATTTACTGAAGCTATTTTCTGCATTGTCTCACTTACTTTGGCCATGTCATGTGGGGAATTCACTAAAAAAAGCAATTATGATGGGAAGAGTTGGGCTAAAAGGAAACCAAAGAGCATGATGGCTGGACACTATCAAAGTTGGCGGCATCCAGAGCCTAGAAAACATTAAAGAAGTAGTGCAAGATCAAAAGATGTGAAGAGACCTGGCCCATATAATCGCCAAGAGTCAGACTCAACTGCATGGATAACAACACTCTACTAAATAAATAATTCCCTCAACACAGTCCAACTATTTACCAAGTCTGCACGACTATTATTAATCTTCTCATCACTCCTTATCACCCATCCCCTCCCACTTGTGACTGTATGACTGTAACTTGGTTGCTTGTATCCTTACGATTTATACTGACTGTTTCCTAGTATGATTTGATTGCTTATTGTACCCTATGACTGTTACTAAGTGTTGTACCTGATGATTCTTGACTCTTGATGAATGTATCTTTTCTTTTATGTATATTGAGAGCATTTGCACCAAGACAAAAATTCCTTGTGTGTCCAAATCACACTTGGCCAATAAAGAATTATATTCTATTCTAACTACTTCTCCTAGTCTTCCCCACCTTCCCCTTCCCCTCCTTCTCCCCTTCTTCTCCTATGACTTGGCCACCTATTTACTGTAGCCTAAAAATAAATTCATCGATGCTTGAAACAGCAGGAATTAGGTCCTATTGTAACTGTGCCCATGGGCTGTCAACCAACTTCCTATTACTAACTATAATTTTCAACATATAAAAGAATGTAAACTTAAGATCAATATTATATATACACTACTTCAGTTAAATTGAACATTAATCATGTTCTTTTCTATTTTCTTATTTCTTTTTCTCTCTCTTAGATGGCATCTTATCATTGTAGTAGTCATACTCCACACTCAAATATACTACATTTGTGTTTAGATGCTCACTAAAGAGTGACTAGCATTCTTCAGTGGGCAAAGGGGAATGAAGCAAGGACAAAGATTCTATTAGGGTTCAGTTTTTAGGTGTGTGTGGGGGAGAGAGGTTGGGGATGCATGAAAAAGTACAATTCTAATTCAGGATCCTAATTAACGATAATAGTGATCATCCTGAGACATTATCATGTATGAAGGGAGGAAAGGACAAAAAAATCAGAAATGGGGAAAGAATTGTGGGAGGCACAAATGAGAATTGCTTTATGAACAGACAAAACTGAGTGGTGGATGGAACAGCAAAATGCCATCCACAAAGAGACAGAAAGTTTCAAAATCAGTGTTTTGAGAAGTAACTAAATAACACTGCTTAAGCTTAATGATTGAGAGAAAGAAAAAAGAAGAGAAATGTCATACATTTATTGGCAGCCAAAGGATATAACACAAAATATGCAAAATATGTACTAGAAATTCAGAAAAGGAGAGAGAGAAAGGGGTAGGCAGGCAGATAAAGAGATCTCATACATGTATTGGCAGCCAAGGAATGTAACATAAAATATGCAAAATATGTACTAGAAATTCTTTTCCATTGATCTTCCCCCATGAAATAAAAATATCCATTGTCTCTTAAATATAAGAATGAGGGAAAAAAGAGGAAAATCTGTCAGTGGAGGGAACAAGTCAAAGGGGTTATAAAATCTCCTTCAAAGGTTTCATTTTGGTTTTATTTATAAATTTGTATTGATTTCTTTCTTTAGTTTCTATATCACCTATCTCACTTAAAGGACTCTTGGCAATTTACAAACAACGTGTTCATACAAGGTATTTTAATCATCTGGATCAGTGAAATAAGGATGATTAAGTACTACCACCCCACTATTAAAAAATGTTGAGGCTCTAGAAGAAGTGCAATGAAGAGCAACCAGGATGATTAGGGGACTAGAGACTAAAATATATGAAGGGGAGACACGATACCAGTGTTCCAATATTTGAGAGGCTGACACAGAGAGGAAGGGGTCTGGCTATTTTCTAAAGCACTTGTATCCCAGACAAGTAATAATGGATGGAAACTGAACAAGGAAAAATTTAATCTGGAAATAAAGAGAAACTTTCTGACAGTGAGAACAATCAACCAATGGAACAGCTTGCCCTCGGAAGTTGTGGGAGCTTCACCACTTGAGACTTTCAAGAAGGGATTGGACTGCTATTTGTCAGAAATGGTGTTGGGTCTCCTGCTTGGGCAGGGGGTTGGACTAGATGACCTACAAGGTCCCTTCCAACTCTGTTAATCTGTAACACTGTAAACAAATGGGATAAGCCATGGTACTCTTTTTTTTCTTAGTATAATCACAATTATAGAAGTATGCTTGGGAAAGGGTAGGTATTCACTGCTGTGGTTTTTCTCATCTCTACATCTGAATGGAAAGCACCTATACATTACCATGGAAAGCAAAACTTCCCCTATCATGGCTGAAGCTGATAAAGAGGAGCCAGATGTGTTTGCTAGGCCATTTTTTAAACATTGAGCAATCTCAAGGATGGGAAAATATTATCAATAGTTCATGAGAAGGCAGAAGGAAAGATAGGATTTAAACCATGGGCTGTGTGGATGGACCATGAAATATTTTGTCTTGCCATGTCTCTTTTCTATTCTTCATTTGGTCTTTCTTATAGGACAGTTTGTCTTTCCAGTACTCAATAAGCCTTCCTGGTACACTGGCTTCAGTGCATCTTCCTACTGCTTTTAACTTAAAGAAATTTGTCTGATTCCCATTTTATAAGTTTGAAAACATACATCAGTAGTAGCCTGAATTAAACTGAGAATAATTTTATGATAATTTTTATGATCAGTGTATTATTGTCTCCTCGTGAGATACAATTGTTTTAAGCACTTGTGGATAGTCTCAATGTACTAAATATTGTTAATATTGGATCACGCTGTTGTACTCCTAGCAGGAACAAGTAGAACTCTCTCTCTCTTTCTCTCTCTCTCCCCAAACCTCACAGAATTGTTATAGTAGGAAAAAGAGAAGGAAGAATGTTTGGCACCTTGAGTTATTTATAATGGAATAAAGACAGGAAACAAATATAATAAATAATTGATTCCTGAATGTTGATTGATTCTTCTATTGACTGCTCATACTTGGGGCTGTGCTGAGGAGAAAATCAGATGAAGATGGTCTCTATACCTTTCAAATGCCAAAGAGGAACAGAAATGCCAGGCTTGGATTTGACAGCTAAACATCACTTGAGCTTCTCCTCCTTCTCCTTGAGCTCCTGGATTCACCCAGCAGCAGCCTTGCCCTGTTGATTTACCAAAAATGTCTTATGAAAAAGCAAGTAGGCTTTGTCAAATCATAGCATCCTCTAATTTTTCTCTCTGGGAAGTAGGAGGACTGAGAGGTCAGGAAACCTAATAACTGTTTGATTAGATTACACACTGAAAAGGTTTGCCACCTGCCCTTTCTTACTCCTTTCTGAAAAGGGCAGCCATGGTGTTGGTATCCTCATTTTGACAGCAGCAAGGATACCATAATTTGTTTCTGTAGATACATATGCATACAATATTCCTACCACCACTTCACACAGAGACACATACACACAAGGAGCTGCAATCCAGCAGAATGAACTACCTCTGATACACATCAAGGAAACAATCAGCTGGCCAAACATTAACTATTATAATGACTTGGGCAAGAGTCTTATCAGACTCCATTTTCAATGCAGTATCAAAGAAATGATTGAAGGATAAAACACAAATGCAACCCGTGAGAGATAAAATATTCTAAGGATTCTCAACCTACAAAAACAACAACAACCACCCTTTATATAAATTGTATTATTTAAAAATGCTGATCTAATAGGGATTACATTCCTCTGCTCTGACTCAGAAAATGGAGCCATTATGAATAAGCTAAAGGTCATTCTAAGGATGTCTTTCCCTGAAATATTCTGCAGAAAAGGGAAAGGGATTTTTTTTTCAAACTAATTGGTAAATTTATTTTATTTCTTCACTAGCAAACAGAGAAAAATACATGATTCAGCAGTATAAGTTCTCATGTCTAGTATTTTTTAATTAAAAAAAAACACATAGTAACATAGCCATTACATGAAAATCAGTTGGCATCCTTGAGATAGAGTCATAGTTGGGAAAAAGAAAAGAATGACCCACTCATACCCTCTTCCCCTCCCGAGAACTGGGCATCTTGTGCTACAGATGTCTGAATAACTTTCCTCCCCCATTCCACCCCCTCTTGTCTTGTTTCATCTGGCATTTATTTCAAATGAATTCTATAATTGGATTCTATGTGTATCTTCTTCCTTTATGTGTATGTGTGAAATTATTAAGTTTTGCAACCAATACTGAGTCTGTAGAAAGCCCATCATCTAACAACAATAACAACAACAAAAACAACAACAACAATAATAACCTGCTACAACCTGGTTTGAGCAGTCATTAGGACAGGGATGAAAAACTTTCCCCCCCATTTAGATCACGAGCAAAACATCTTTTATTTCTTCGTAATACAAAAGTATGCTCAGATCCTGAGTCATAGCAGTGGAGAGGGGAACAAATTGTCACATATTTTAATGCAGGTGTTTTGAATAGAAAAATAATTGCACTTCATTAGTGGATTACAAATCCTAATGTGCATTACACTATCTCTTATATCTTTCTTTTTTTGAAGATAATAATTACTCGCATCCCTATTCTTAATCATACTTTGATTCCTTTTATTAATATTTTGCTTCTTAGTTCACCTGTGTTTTATTTTTTTTAATTATCTAAAAATGACGACACATTTGTCTATTCAAGCATGACTTTGTTTTAAGAAAAAGATCTCTATCACCTTAAACAATTTTTTTCTACTTCTTCACCAAAATGTTAACACTTTAGTCTTTTTTTTTAAATCTCCTCAACCTTTTCTCATTACAGAGAATCCATTTCTTTTCAACAGTTCCTCAAAATTTGCGTCTTCATAGGTTGCTTTGAATTCACTGGAACCTTTCAACAATTTAGCTTTTAATGGCCTCAGAGAATGTTCTTGCTTCCCCTGTGAAAGTAATTCTTGTTTAAAGTAGATGACATTTACCTTGCCAATCACCAGAATTATAGGCAAGCTTAACAGCTCTTGTAGTTAATGAGGTAACTGATGCTTCCATGTCTAAAACAATTCAGATGGGTAATGTCAGCCTCCCTCAAATTGAGATCTTCCAAGATTGCTGGGGCATCTTTGCCAACTCCATGAATGCTCTTGAGTTAGATTCAACTGCATTTCCTGGTCCAAACTAAAATGAGAAATATAAATTGGACTATGAATCACAAATGTAATTTAGATGCCATAACATACTATAAACAGAACTGATCTTGGCAACACTTGTTTGATAAGGCAGATTCCTTTCACAGTTTTTGTTTAGAGAAAAAAAATCCCTCTTGGAAAATGTGCCTTCCAAAAATAGAGAGAAAGAGAGAGGGAGAGAGAGAATATTGATTGAATATGGTAAGTACTGATTGATTTAGCACAATGTGTTAATTTACTTGTTCCCACTTATATTTCTTGCAACTTAGCCATCTATCTGGTTTTCATGCCTACAAAAGGACTAGAATTCTAAATCTCTCGGTATCAACCTACTAGACAGAACATATCAGAAGACCAACTGCACAGGAAGACTCTATTGAGATCTCCCTCCCTCCCTCTCTCTCTCTCTTTCTCATTTGTATAGCCGCCCATAGAGTGGTGGATTCAAATAATTTAACATCTGGTTCTCTGACCTAATTATTTCTTCCAACAACCAGTTCGTCAAGCTGCTCAGAAAGTTAACAACCGGTTCTCCTGAAATGGTGCAAACTAGCTGAATCCTATCACTACACTCATATCATATGAAAGTTAATAATAATTATATAAATATGAATCTTGCAAGCCTGTATATGCTACACCTCCTCCCATTTTCTATATGCCAGTGAATTAGAGAGGCATTTACCTAAGCAAGTTCTGAATGTTATCTCTGAATTTAAAGAATGTCTTCATTCTTTTTTCCTAGACACCAGTTTCTAATTTTTTTGGTCAAAGTCATCTTTCTTGTTCTCTTTACTCGGTTTCAAGTCCAGCAGCTTACCAACTGCACCAAACAATATACTAAGCCATAAATTGTGATATAGAAACTATGAGTGTTATGTTCTCACAATGCAATAAAGAAGCTGCCACAGCTGATCTGCATGTGTCATTTTTCTTTATTTTCCTATTTTTCCTATTTGCATCCTTCATGGGTAAAGGAAAAAATAATAATATCCAGGATAAGTCACTAATCGCTATCTATTAATTATAAGAAACCTATGACAAAACTGCCTGACTGGTTTATTTATTAATGATAAGTAAATAAATATGTTTAAGGTTTGAACTAGGAATAAGGATGTCTAAGTTTTAATCTTATGGCCAGCCCGTAGTTTGGAGCCAGTTACTCTCTCATAGCCCAAACTTCCTAAAAAGGGAGTTTCTCGAGGAAAAAAATAGGGCAGTGAGTGCTAGACAAGCCACCTTAAAGCCCTGAGCAAGAGTTAAGATATATATCTGATAAACAAATACTCTTAAGCGCCTGTCACATTGGCCGACGGATGCAAAACATTTGTAAAAAGGACACAGCGGATGAGAAAATGTTCCATCCAAAGTTATCCCCTCTCAAAAGTGCCCCGAATTTGCATAACCAGAGCAGACAACAATGGAAAGTAACAGACGGGGGGAGGATGTAGAGGGGATGGAAAGTGGATGCTCCATGGAAGCCTAGTGGATGGAAGCGGATGGGAGCAGATGGCACATCCGCGGGGCTTCCGGGGGAGCACAGCGAAGTGAACGCGCAGCAGAAAGAGCAGATGCAGAGCGGATGCAGAGCGGATGAAGCGGATGCAGAGCGGAAGCCTAGTGGAAGCCTAGCGGATGCACACACTGCGCATGTGGGGAGGATGCATTGCATCAAGCCCCGCAGATATAAAGGGAAGCAGTTCGCAAGCAAGGTCACCATTCAGAGGAAAGACTCTGCCAGGACACAGCTCCAAGCCAGCCACCAGCAAACCAACAAACCCAACAACCATGGGCAGAAGAGAAAGCCTCCGCCATCTGCTCCAGCCTGGCAAGAGGGACAGGGCCACCATCCCCTGCCTGACTCTGCTTCTGCTGGGTTCGCAGCTTCGGGCTGATTCTTCTGGTGCTCGGAGCTTCTGCTGGCACTGCTCCTGGTGCTGGTGCTTCTGCTGTGCTTACTCTTTGGTGCTGGTGCTCGCTGGTCTTACTCTGGCTGGTGCTGCTCCTGGTGCTCGGTGCTTCTGCTGTGCTTACTCTGCTGGTGCTGCTCTTGGTGCTGGGCTTTTCTGGGGCTTACCTGCTGGCACTGCTCCTGGTGCTGTGCTTCTAGCTGTGCTTACTCTGCTGGCGCTGCTTCATTGGTCCGCTGGTCTTGCTGGTCTTGCTGGGCTTCTGGTCCGCTGGTGCCCTGGTCCGCTGGTGCTCCTGGTCCTGCTGGCGCTGATGGTGCTTCCTCTGCTGCTGCTGATCTGGTTCTGCTGGTCCTGCGGGCACTGCTGGTGCTTATGCTGGTGCTTTCTGTGCTGCTGCTGGCTGCTGCTGCTCTGGGCTGCTGGTATGCTGGTGCTCTGGTTGCTGGTCCGCTGGTCTGCTTTTGCTGCTGACTGTTGTTGTTGCTGCGCTGCTGCGGTGGTGTGGAGGAGCAGTCCTACAACTCAAAGCCCCTCGATGAGGGCCCATATGGCCCTGCCAAGGGAGGAAGAGGCATAAAAAGAACAGGAGAGAGGCAATACTCCCAACTGAAGGAGAAACAATGAGGATGAGGTGCTGGAATGGACTGACGGGAGGAACAAGTATCTACTGGCGGAAGGGAACAGAGCTCTATAGGGACAACCAAGAAGCCGGAAGCAGGCCTGCTGGAGAGAGTGAAGGCGTGCAGAGCCATGGGTTACACTTGGAGGGTGTCCCGGGGTCGTGTGGAAGCACATGTCACACCTGGATGGAATCATCACTCAAAGAAATTCGGCCATGGGCTCGCGGTTCCAGCTGACGGACCGAGAACCTACGAGATGGCCCAAGCCTCTTCTCAAGGGCAAGCCACAGGAGAGCAGTCCTCTCTTGGCCAAAGCACCGTCAGAGCCTCCTGTGTCAGTGCATGGTACCTCCTGTTTGGAGCGTTCCTTAAGTGCGGAGAAACCCCCCAACGCATGCACTAACCCTGTGGATTGGAGTGCATGGGGGACCCCCTGATGCGTGCAGTTCGGGTAAGCAAGGACGAGGTACACTATCCACCACAGGCCAACCCACAGTCACCGCCCAGCTCCACCCTCCCACCAGACAAAAGGCAGAAGAGGCAGACAGGAGGCGGGCCACAGCCACACTGTCCTGCTGGGAGACAGGGACACCATCAGAACAAGGTACATGTACCTCTCTCAGCTGGTAACACACCGACGTCCAATCCTCCCACAGCAAGGCCCTTCCTCACCTAGGTTCAACAGACCCTCATGAACATGGTGGAATCACAAGTACCAGGTGGTGAAAGGACAGCGATCACCAGTCTTCTTCACAAACCCTCCAGACCCAGCTGGAACCTCCTCTCACCCAGTGCCAGGCCTGCTCCTCCACCCCAGGTGGCTGTCACTTGCCCTTTCAAGGCTTTCCACAGCCCCTCATCTACCAAGGCCTATGGCTACCAAGGAGGTCGAGCAGCACAGGCAGCCCTTCTCAGTCCAGGCACAGTAACAGTCGTACGCCACCGGTGCCACTGATGCACGGGCATGCCAACCAATGCAAGCAGACGCCGGTCCGATGCCACCCACGGCTCTCACCCTCGCTTTTCAGCTGCAGATCAGACTCAAATCCCCACTACACTCCCCTTGCCTGCCACCCCACAGCAACGCCTCGGCCTCAGGAACATGCTGTACATCGGTATTGGGCTGCACAACCTCATTCCTGCGAGGAAGAGCTCTCACATCACAGGATATGAAGCCCAGCTGCTCTGAGAGCTACCCCTCTCACAACACATCCCCCGTTGTCCTCTTCCGGGGCCAGGCACACTGTACCCAACTAGGATGCCTCGACCAGTCACTCCAGCAGGCCACTTACTCACCTGCCAATCAGCACCTTCGGCACGTCCTACACCCTGAAAGATTGGGCATGCCCTCAAGAGTAACAAGAAACTGCAGAGGACTGGAGCGGCGCTCTACCTGGTGAACTTTAATCTTTGCGTTTTGCGACACTTGACTTGTGTGTCATTATTGCTTTATAGCTTGTTATTAATAAAGATTATCTGCTTTCACACACTATCTTTACTTTAATTTTATTAATAACGTTCTGGTGTAACTTTTAGATAATTAAGCCTTTACATGCGTGGGATGGCGGAAGGATAGCAGGCTGGATGGGCGATACTTTGGGATGGTAATAGCTGGGGCTTGGGTCTAGTAGCGGAATGGGTAAGGGATAGCAAGGGATAGATGTAATGTTCTCCAGTGCAAGCATCAGTGGGGACATGTAATGGTCCCACCCTCCCTTTGTGCCACAACCTATGGCCCTTTTTATTATAAATAACAACGTAATCATTTCAAAACACATTTTCAACGTAACACAACTCAATTTCTTAATGCCCGTTCATTGTAGGCCAGCCAACATACATGGCACAACTCATCAGTGTGATGAGAAGGGCCTGAGGACACATCCATTAAGCACCTACCATCCTGTCTTTGGCACTGCTCAAAATGCTCCAGCTGGGGAGTTGCACCAGTCGTTTCAGAGTTTGCCGCTGTTCTTCCCTTCACGTGAAGCTCCTGTTGGGCCTTGCACATCACAGTGTCCTATCAGGATTTTGCCCTTGCCCTGCATTCACAGGCTCCATGATCCCCATTGCCTGTTGGAGGTCCACGAGCTGTCTGCAACACTGCGGTACGGTGTCGCATGAATTGTGCAGGATGCAGCAAGCTTTCCACGATCCTCCTCAACAGGTCTCTGGGCGATGCTGCACTGGTGGTGAGAGAAGTACCTGGAACCTGTACTTGGCCAGAATGCCAAAGCATCTTCACCACCGCCCTTGCCCTGGACAGCCTGTAGTTGAGAGATCCTCTCTTCAGGCGTGAGGCCATCTGGAGGGGGTTAGGGCTTCATTAGGCAGGTCTGAGACGAAGCGTCAATCCCCACACGATGAAGTAGGGCACAAATCTTGTGTGTTTGTGGGAAGGGTGGTTGGATCTGGGAACCAGTGATGTAGGTGTGCGTTCCAGCCCCTCCGTCGAGTCACTGTGCGTTGTATTCGCTGGGCATCTGAGAGTAACGTTTCCTGAAGCATCGATGTACATGAACTTTAGTTCAGCATCGACCAATGGTGAAGAGGATGATGCTGAAGAAGCCCTGTAGTTGAAAAATAGTGAACCCTGACTTGCTGGAGCTTGTGTAGCCACGTGCTTCCCATCTATGACTCCAACGGTGTGGGGAAGTTCCACTTCTGATATCACTGCTCTGCAACTTTCTTCAAGCCTTCTTCAGTGGAGGGCTCTGGAGGAGCTCCTCCAGGTATTCTTCGATGATGCCTGCACCACTTCTCTCACAATGCTGATGGTGTTGTGTGGCACCCCTCAGCCGTAGTGCATGCTCCTGTACATGGTCCCTGAGGCCAGTGGCACAGAGTCAGTGCCACTTTGAACCAGGTCCAGGCTGGGCCGGAAGTTGGTGTTTGCCTTGGTCAACCTGGGTCTCAGCGCTCCACAACTTCATCAAACATGGCTGAGGCATCCTCATGAAGTTGGAATGCACAAGGCTTCTTCGTTCCTCAGCTCCACCATCAGCTTGTTGTACAGTCCATACTCCTGCTCTTCTGGCGATCCATCTTTGGACCCAGACACTTATTGGCGCCTCCTTTTCTTCGCGTAGAACAGGTGAAAGAGCCTGTAGATGGCTTCTCACTTGTAGAATGATGGTGGCTACCAAAAGGATGTGTGATGATCCATGGTGAGATGACTGGAAGCTGTGGAAGAGCAAGAGCCAGATGAAGGCTGAAGAAGTCTGCACCGCAGGGCTGCTGGACTGAAAGTGAGATCCAGGTGAGTTCCTCCCCCTTTTTATAGGAAATGTCGTTTCCACTCGGTTGCTCTTTTGCATCCTCTAGACATCCTGCAGACATCCTAAATAATCCGGAAATTGGTCCCCTCTGTCACGTTTTTTCCGTTTTAGATGCTTTTTATGCGAGCTGCATCTGATTTCATTCTTTCTCAGTCCATGCTACTGACACTGTGTGTCTGTTCCGCGTCTGTTTCGCTTCCTCCCTGTGTCCGTTTCCGCTGGAGTGGATGCAGTTGTGCGGATGCACAGCAGATGCCTAGCGGATATCGCGGATGCGTAACGGATGACGACGGATGTAAGAACGGATGTTCCCGTATGCGTTGCGGATGCAGAACGGATGCATTGGGTACATTTTCTGCTCAAAAAGTTTGTCCAGCTCAAAACTTTTTGAGCGGATGGAATGCTCAGTCCACAGGATGCTGGACAGATAGAGAGGATGAAAAACGGAGGCAGTGAGTACAGAACAGAAGCATCGCGTTAACCAACGGATGGCAAGTGTTTCTCTCCATTTGACATCCTCTTTCCATCCGTTGGTGCAGTGTGACATGGCTTTAGCAACATTTAAAATAAAGCACTGAACCAAATTTAAACCAGAAAGTCAGAACCAATTAAAAGGAGCAGATAAAAACAACGGTCAAAATCAGATATGTCACTGATTGGATGTTCCATATATATTCACCACTGAAATCCAATAAAAGTTTTTTTAAAAAAACAAATTGCTGAATTATCAGAATATGCTTGTGTCACACTCACGTTGCCTCACCTGGTTGCTTGAACCTGGGCAACCTGAGTTTTCTTTCATTTAGCATAATCTTTATAAACACATCCTGACCCATTTCGGGTTGTATTGCATTTAGTTTCATGTCTTCATGCAAATTAGTAATGACTTATAGGCAATTTGCAAAATGATGCACAGGACCTTAAACTATGTAGAAAATATTACTGAAAGCCTGAACAGCCAACAATATGGCACATGATGGAATATGATTGACAAATCTTGACCTCCTTGTTACAAATACTTAAAAAGATGACAGAATGCTGACTGGAAGTAACAACAAAGGAAGGAAAGTTTTTTATTTTGAAAACATCTCAAATGAAAAAATGTGATTAGCAGAACAAAGATGTTGGATAATTAATGGATATAATCCAGCATGTATATTTTCATGGAATATACAAGTGTACTATTTAGTCCAAAAAGAAACATTAATATGAAATCAGACACAGAAGTTGAAGAATATGCCTGGATAAATCCATTTCTTTTGGTCATTTGCTTGTAGAACATAGCTACAACCTAGCCAGTTTCCAGCCTGATATTGTGTTGGGAGGGACATGTGACCATTCTCAGAAGTGCTGAAAAAGTAGCCAGTATTGTTTTTTCTTCTTTTTCTTCTTCCTCCTCCTCCTCCTCCTCCTCCTGTTTGCAGTTTAACATTTTATTGATTATAAAATATTGTAAAATATAAAATACAAAGTAAACAGAAAAGCAGGAAAAGGGGGGAGAGAAGTGAGGAAGAATAAGAAAAAAATAGAGAAGAAGCATTGACTTCCAACTCTCTCTGTTGCTGTAAAATAAGGCACTAACATCAAATCACAACTTTTTGCTTTTTCGTAATAATATGAACAAGCCATTTTTTTAAAAAAATATCAATCAACTCGATAAAACCCAAAATCAAAGTTTCAGTGTTTTCCACTTCAAGCACAAAGTTCATAAGTGATCTCCAAGTGGAAACAAAAGTACTTATGTTCTTTTCTTTAATCAAAGTAGATAATTTTGCCATTTCAGCCAACTCCATCAACTTCTGCAGCCATTTGTCCATAGCAGGAATCAAAGTGTAAGTACTTGTCTTCTTGAGAAGCCTAAGGCTCCTCTTAATAGATTTTTTTCAACAATAAAAATAGGAATGTCCCTAATTACAGATAATTTTAGGAAATTTGGCTTGTTCACAGTTTCAGATTCAATTTTCATAAGTCACTGCAGTCTCAGCAGTTAGAATACAAGACACTACAGATACATCCAAATATGAAATTAGATTAAATTTGAAATTGGATTAAATTTGTCACCTGGTGCAGAGAAAAGAAGAATCTCAAAAATATGTTAGGTTCTATTAAAAGATAAGACAAGCTGTTTGAATGCAGTATGGGAATTAGAGGTAAAAGCTTCTTCACCTATGACTTTATATTAATCTATTTGGAAGAGGAACTACTGATATAATTTTCCAGCTGAATTAAGGGAAAATCAGTATTTTATAGATGGCATTTAAACCAAGACAACTTACCATTATAAATCCTAGGATAAGTCTCATGTGCATCAGAAAATGTTAAGAATTAGATACTGTACATGGCTTGGAAAGTTGTTCAATTATTTTTGACAAATTTTTCATTAAAAATAAGACAGGTTATTACAGTACACCTTAAGCTGACCTTATAGATAAGTTTTTTTTGGGGGGGGGTCTTTTTCTTTTTTTAGGGGGTGGGGGGAAGGAGGTGATAATACTAATAATTACTTAGAACATAAAGATTTGACAGGTTTTGTAGATGATGAAGATGAAGATGATGAAGATTAAGCCAAATATTATGGTTAACAGTAAGATTGTGGAAGGGACGTGGTGGTTCAGTGGCTAAGACCATGAGTTTATTGATCAGAAAGGTCAGCAGTTCAGCAGTTCAAATCCCTAGCACTGCGTAATAGAGTGAGCTCCCGTTACTTGTCCCAGCTTCTGCCAACCTAGCAGTTCGAAAGCACATGAAAATTCAAGGAGAAAAATAGGGATCACATTTGGTGGGGAAGGTAACAGCATTCCGTGCACTTTCGGTGTTTAGTCATCCCGGCCACATCCCACTGAGACATCTTTGGACAGCGCTGGCTCTTTGGACAGCACTTTTTAATGGAGACAAGCACCTTTGTAACAGAGATCAGCACCCTAGAGCTGGAAACAACTAGCACATATGTGCAGGGGGAACCTTTACCTTTTTAAGATTGTGGAAAATAGGAAAGAACCTGAATATTGACGTATTGTGGCAAATATATTTTTTCTCATGAAAATGTTAGCAGATAGAAGAAGGCCTCAATATAATGACAATTCAGAAGAATTTATGTATGTATTTATTTATTTAAATATGAGATGTTCGTTTTCTCAGTACATGGCTTAGAGAAAAAAGGAGAGATTTTCTTCAACCCAATTTAAATGTAGATATAATGGCTTTTAGTTATTAGCTCTAGGCCCCTTGATGATTTAATTTAAAAAAGGTGTTGATGATAAATAATTATAGATAGATAGACAGATAGATAGATAGATATTAGTCTTTATGTTCTCTTTAGTGTATTATAAATAGCAGTAAATAAAGCAGATTAGAAAAAAAACCTTTAGATGAGGTAAACCTATGTATTACTTCTTAAAGCTTCTAAAACAAGTTCAATTTCTATTCATTGTGGATTTTTTTTTCCCTAAGGAAAGATGGAATCTATCTAAAATTCATTCTGATCAATGTCCAGCTGTCCAGGAATCCTTGTGGAATGAAATACGGAAAATCAGTCCCACTGGGATCCTTGGTAGCTTTTGTTTTTACTTGTGTGGGAAAATTTAGAGCAATTTTTCCATTATAAGGGCAATTTAATTTATAGAGCTGTTAGAGAGTGCTATACATTAGACTTCTTGGCAAATTCTTCAAGGAAAAAAGTTGGCCTGGACATGTTTATATTTGTCTTTTCAGCTTATGATTTTCAGCTGCCTTACAAAATAAATAACCATATTTATTCGAGTCACAGCAAGGGAAAAAAAAGTCTCAGGGAACAATCATTAAAACTCTGACTTACAATAAGGCATTTAAGTAAATCTGTCAGTTGCATATTCATTCCTGACATGGCAAGAATCGATGTACCATTTTGTTTTTTAGAAGTTGAGAAATGTGGTGTTCATAATTATATGTGACATAACTGTGCCTACAAACCATTACTCTAATTCTTTCATTTCCTTTGAAAGGAAAGGAAGGGAAAGGGAGAGAGGAAGCAGAGATTTGATATTTGAGTAGTTAACAGGTTGATAGTTATTCACAAAATATTTCATGAAAGCCATCCTATGAGAGAGAAAAACAAGTACTCTGCTGGATTAAACCAATGATAGGTAACTGAATCAGTTTATTCCCAGATTGTACCATTTTTGCAAGTAGAAGGTCCAATATTTTTTATTTGCTATAGGTAGTTACAGACCATCTCTCAAAAGACCAAATGAAAAATATTAAAAAAAAAAACACTGTCTGAATAAAATCTGAAATGCTGTCTTCAACACAGACTATCAATTCACATACTTGAGAAGACTAGGTTAAGCAGGCTGGATGTCCATGACTCTCCAATTTTGCAACTCTTTTTTTCTGTCACCAGTTTAGAGACCATATTTATCTTGCTAGTGCTGTAATCATGATACTGATGACCTATAGAAGCCTAGTTTCAGAGTTGGCAGCTTTCAAACACTAATGGATTCAGAAGGGTCTACCTCCAACCAGTGTGTGATGCAGTGGTTAATGTGGGCAGACTAGAACAGGAGAAACCCAAATTCAAATCGACCTTTAGTTATTCAGTACTATGGTTAGTTACTCAGTAATATGGAGCCAATCGTTCTTTCTCAAAACAATCTATTTCTCAGAGTTTTTCTTGTAAATATAAAATGAAGGGAGATTTCCATGAAGCATTTTCAAGATTCTGGATCAGAATTGAAATATAAATCCTACATTTAGTATTGGACAAAATGATCTCTTGGGGCCTTTCCAGTTCTATCATTCTGTGACACTATAACAGCTATCAAATTAAAACAAACTATTCTAATCATGCATATGGTGATGCTTCTGAATAACAGCCAAGTAGCTGCTTGGTTAGTACTACATCCTTATCATCTCTGATTACCCTCCATGCAATGTTCAACTCACCATCAATATTCCGAATGACATTTGGGATAATCTAAAATGGCAGCCAGCCAGCTTGGACAAGAGCCAAATATAGACTCAGATCCTAATCAGATGTTTTCTGTGGGAGGGCAGAGTTTCTGAGTGGAGGCCAACTTGGCACTCCATTCTGCACTGGTTTGTTTGTTTATATATTTATTTGTACACTTTGGAGGTCACCTAATTCCCAGGATTCTGGGCCACTCACAATTTGAAAAGTAGGAAAAAATATAAAGGCAAAGTTGCCCCTGTCCCCATTATAGAAGAAGGTTAAGCATTTGTGATCACTTAGAATTATTGAGAAAGAGCAGAGGTTTATAAAAATGTAGATACTATTTCTTGGGGAACGTGTTCCTCTCATGGGATGAGATGTATCAGGAATGGCTCAAACTGAATGGGCTTTGGCTTGCATAAACAAAGCATTTCCCACCAAAAAGGCTACATGATGCAGTTCATGAGCAGACAAAGAGCTGATGTAATTTGTCTTCACAAGACACTGTTTATCCTTTTGAAGCATCTTCCAGCTATGACCAGTGTCACTGTATACTTCACAGCGACATGAAGTAAAATAAAGCAGTTTTTTTGCTTTTAAAAGTGAGTGGGCCACCCTTCATGAAGCCATTTTGAGGGCGAGAGAAAGAGAGAGAGAGAGAGAGAGAGAGAGAGAGAGAGAGAAACAATTGGCTAAACGAGACTGTATACATCTGTGCCTGTGTATCTGTGTGTTTCAGGCCCCAAGGACCAACAATGACACCTGGAGTTACTAAACAATAGTTTCTTTTATTGTTCTCCACCTATAGACAGGATCTTTCCAGACTAACACAACTATTCCAATAATTGTAGATATACTCTGGGAATAGCGAGGGAGAAACTAGAATTATAGTATAGTACAGAGGTAAACTCATAGGTTACTTTCAATGTGCCAAACTATATATAATATATAAATATAATGTTCATAAGAATATATGTTTTTAGCTGCTCACACCCAGTGACTCTGGATGGCATACAACCTTTTTATTACAGTACATTTTATTCTTTATTGATGACTCCTGAAACACAAAGCAATATTGTAATAGTAGTATGAGCTATGGTTTTGCAGCTAAAAATAAGTATACTTATGTGTGTGTGTGTGTGTGTGTGTGTACATTGTATATTATTTCCTGGGCTCAATACCAGTATAAGTTGAAATATCCCAAGCTAACCATTCTAGGCCTTGTTAGATTTGTTAGATATATCCAGCTTCCCACAGCAACATCAGAATACAACAGTTGTTCTTTGAGATTCTGCCAACTTCCTCCACTGAAAAATTCAGTTGAATAATATCTTAGGCATTATTATGCAAGAAATGATTATAGAATTTCATCAGGAAGAAGACCCAGCAAAGTGGTATTTGAGCTTCTTTCAGATTAAAAAAAAAAAAAACGCAACTGTGAATTTTTTCAAATATAGTCATACTATTTTACCCTATCTTAAATAGCAATTGTCATACTATTATAGAACACACATTAGGTCAGACAGATAGACTGGTCAGGTCAGGGAGAGGAGTGAAGCAGTGAATTAGTCTGGAATCATTGCATAGGCACAAAAAGCCAAAGTCTTGAATAAGTTGAGCCTTGCCTAAGCTGGCCCATGTTCAAACTGCCAGACTGGAAAGATTCCTGTGAAATAGGCATACACAATAAAGTAGCTCATAAAAATCTTCACATGTAGATTGGTTGGTCATGCTTGACACAGTACTACTCTTGTTGCTTTTGCAATTACAATACCTACAACTATTTTCCTACCTTTTTATATACAATAGTTATAACCACAAAGTCTTTTAGCTGGTTTCAGCTTAGGATATTACAGAAATTCATCCATTGTGATTTAATTAATATAAAATGATAAAATAAGCAGAGACTTTTATAGTGAGGTCAAAAAAGGTATCTCCAATCACACATTGCTGCCATGTTGACTTTTTAAAATGCGTTTTAGACACCCCTCCAAACAAACTATGGTATGAAACTGTGTCAACCCAGAATAATAATCTGTCTCATAAGTTTGTGTTTTGCCCCTGCTGAAACCAAACCTGCAGCCTAGCCTTATCCCTGCAGATTATTTTAATAAGCATTGAGGAATGAGGAAAATATAGGTGAATTAACAGAGCAAGTGTAGCTACTGGCCTGCCTAGCTTAACAACTCTGCTCCCTTGTATATAGAGATCAACATTTTCACTGAGAAAAAATAGGACCAGGTAACGAAGACACTGTTTATCCTCAAATGGGAGTTGAACATAGAAGTCAGCTCAGTGGCTACTCATACGTGGAGTACCACAGGGATCAGTCTCTCCCTCCTCTTTTTTTCAAAGTGAGACTGTATGGTAGAGGTTATAAGTCATCTTGGAGTGAGATGTGTGACCCTAAAGGGCCTGTCCCATCGGCCGAAGGATGAAAAAGTATGTAAAAAGGACACAGCGGACAAGAAAATGTTCCATCCGTTGTTATCCGCTCTCAAAAGTGCCCCAAAT